>OY755243.1:44722037-45012037 GCA_963576725.1 Azorinus chamasolen | reverse complement strand
TAAGGCGACACGCATATGTTGCAGGTGTGGGTGGGTGATGGTGGCTTGGACATGCACTATGGCAGGGGCCTTGGATGCACACTTTGACTGTAAGGTATTTCAAACATATTGCAGGTATTTCGTCACGATTTTTAACACACTTCCGATTACCATTATTAGTGATGTGTGGTAAACACACAGAGAAGTCGCACAATATAATGTAATGCAATGTGTTTAGCATCATCATTGCTACAGAATCCATTAAGCGAGTATTATCCTCCGACTAATACTTTCATCATTCAGCTTTCAAATCACAATAAATCCTATGGTACAAATATTAACCAATCAGCTAATTGAAAGCAGGTTATGTTACAACATGCAGGAAGCTGTCAGCAAATAGGCTTCTGATCATTTGTCCATATGTTTTGTCTACGCATACTTAATCACTTCCGCAATACAGTAAAATGTCCATACTACGATTTTTTCATAATAAAGAACTTATGTATTTTAGTCAGGTGGCTGCTTTAAATGGGTAGAAAGCATGCAGAAAGCTTCTGAATTAAACTGACACATGCTTTAACGATCAATAATGATACATGTGTTAGTGTTCGAACTATCGAGGTTCTACTGTAAGTGTTCGAACTATTGGGGTTCTACTGTAAGTGTTCGAACTATTGGGGTTCTACTGTAAGTGTTCGAACTATTTGGGGTTTCATTGCAGTTTAAATCCAGCATGAACATTGGATTTTGATTTTGGTATGTTAAATAATTACACGTGCTACTTCCAAACAGGATGTTGGTTCATTAGTGGCAAACTATTTACTACTGTTATTGATCGTGTTTTGAATAAATTCTTTTTATGCCTCCCCCTACCCCGATCAAATGGGGGTTAGTATTGTTTTGGACCTGTCTGTTAGTCTGCAGGCTTGTTTATTGGTTGCTTGGCTTATGGACAACACTGACGTTGGCGAAAATTGTGTAGCCATTGCACCTACATACTTCAAACTTAGCATGCTTATGGATTTCAACAGGTTAGATGTTACTTATTAAGGATAATGTCATACATCAAGGTCAAATGTCAAATTTGGGTTCACAGTATTTCCAAAACACATCTTGTTCTATATGTTTCTTGTTTTACAAGTACAGTAATTAAACAATGTGCATAAGGCGAGAACGGGTGCTATTAGTTACATAACAATTTGACAAGGTATACGGTGTGGCCTCAGGAAATGGAAATCCACAATTCACACTGGTCATAGTACGTCGCATATCCTGCCAAATTGCCGTGTAACGAAGTTATTGCCCGTCATATATTTCTATGTTTGTTGTTTAGGATGTGTATATATGATGTTATATTACACACGGCTATAACGACTGCACGACATCCTCACTGAATGATATTAGGTTGTTGTGGATCTACAATGTCTGTCTTTTAGGATTGGGATTGAATAAGTATGAGGTTGGACGCCCCTAAACCGGTTAAAAACCCCAGTGACTATTGTCACTGACCGTCCCAAGGCGGTACTTGCTACTCGTGTATCTGTTCCGGTGGCTCTTTGTTTTGCATGTGGTGTTTCCTGCATGACTCATATTTGTACTTGTAGGACACAATATAAAAGGCATGCAATTTTAAATCAGTGTAAAACGAAGCACATAGTATTCGTTTAGCAGAGATTTTGTAATTAAATCGGATCTAGAGTTTTATTTTGGCTGGATAAGAACTTGGACGAAGACAATTGTGCCGCCATTGGACAGGGTAATGTGCGCAACCGGGTGGATTCTTGTACTCATCCTGACAGGTTAGCGGCGTATTGTATTTGTTGTTGTTTGTGACTGTCGATTGAGGTTGGTGCCATTAAAGTGTGAAGTTGGTTGCCCCTAAACTGGCTAAACCCCAAGTGACAATTGTCACTAGCCGTACAAGGGCGGCACTTCCATCCCTCCACCTATTGTTTGTTTGTTATGTCTACATGTATGTGCGTCTCATTTTGACTTTTGACGTACATTTGCTGTTGTTTTTGCCATGGTGATATTCCGGCGACTGTGTGCTTTGTGGTGTATCCTGCATGACCTTTAAATATACGTTGCGTTTTTGGTGACATCATCAATGAAGCCGGTCTGCTGCTGCTACTACTGCTACTTCTATTGCTACTACTACGACTACTTCTACTACTACTATAACTACTTCTGCTGTTGCCTCTGCTACTGCTACTACTACTACCACTACTTCTACTTATACTACTACTGTTACTGCTGCTTCTACTACTACTACTACAGTTAAGCCCATCTAATGCGACCACCTAAAAGAGGTATAATGCTGGGTGGTAGAGGCAAGTGGTAGCTTAATGCTCCCAGGGGAGCATACTGCATTACTTTTGTCCTGTATTAAGCAACCACCTGCTTGTAAAGACGCCCATATTTATTCATTAAGTAGTCGCAAGAGAGGGTTCTACTGTACCTTTACTACTGCAATTGTATTGGTGGTGATAGTAGTGGTAGAGATGTTGATTCTGATGCTGTTGCTGCTGATGATGATGAGGTTGTCTTTTATGTTTATGTTGTTGATGATGATGATGATGGTTGTTATTATGATGATGGTGTTGTTGTTTGTGGTGATACTGTTGCTGTTGTTTTTGATGATGATATTTATAGAAATAATGGCGAAGATGTTATTGTTGTTGTTGTTGAAGAAGAAGAAGGCGATGATGTCAATGTAAATGATCATTATCAATTTATCAGAAGTGAGCTCTATTAGGCGTCACCATTTTTACGTATATAACTTACTGTGAACTCTTTACGATGTGAGCGGTATAAGTGTTTGTAGTCAACGTAAAGAGCTAACAAGTAAGCTCTATACAGCATACGCTCTATACGGTACAAGAGCACACACTTCATTTGCTTCATGCTACTGGAATTCCTTAATAGTAATAATTTCGTTCAGCGGTAAATGGATCAATGTGATTCAGCGCCGCGTAGCCTTAAACCAAAATTCAGTGCTGCAGCAAACTGAAATACAACACATCCAATTCCGTGTCGCGGTGTTATTAACTCTAATCCGTCCATAAAAATGTGAATTACATAAACCATTTAACTCCCATATTTATAAGGTCAATACTTCCTGCATAAACTTTAAAACCTATCCATTGCGGAGTAGTCCCGCAAAAATGCCATTGGCTCAAATCTGACCAATCAAATACTTGAGAACGAACTCAGACTCAACTAAAAGTTTTATAAGCATGGGAACTGATGGCTCCTTCAAAAGTCCTCTGATCTGTCTGAACGCCTGTTCATTCTGAATATACTAATGAGAATTAATATGTTGAATTTTTATAATATATTTTGAATTTAAGAATAATTGTCCATTCATTAAAGACACTGTAGAATCAACTTTATATTATTCCATAGTACACAGAACAGACCGTCCTCAGACACGTCCAGCAGGATTAGATCTGGGTCCATGCTTATAAAACTTTTAGTTGAGTCTGAGAACCTTCTCAAGCTTTTGATTGGTCAGATTTGAGCCTCTGGCTCAAATCTGACCAATCAAAACCTTGAGAACTCAAATCTGACCAATCAAAACTCAGACTCAACTAAAAGCTTTATAAGCATGGACCCAGGTTCTACTGTGTTTGAAAAAGCGTAAACATGCATGCACGCCTGCATCGAGTAAAAGGTTATAGAAAAGAAATTTCTCCAAACTATGTTCTTGTCAATGTCGAATCTCTGGTTACCTATATATGTACAAACAGTTTGGATCCAGGTAAAACACCGAGTAATTCGGCACCTCACCAGCATCCAGACTGTGTGTTACAGTGGTAAATGATGGGGGAAAAGGGCAAACTTAAACACACGAAACTTGTAGCAGACTACAGATTGTACAGACAATACTAGTTATCAATGAAAGAGTTAATTTACCACATATGAAAATTCGACAAAGGAGATTGTGTTTTAATTAAAACGTATCAATAGGCATTGGTTCCGTTTACTACTATGTCGTTTAACTCTTTCACTGACACATAGTAGTCTGTCCTCAACTACAATTTTCGTGTGTTTGAATGTTTTCCCCTTTTCTTTCAAAATCATTACCACAGTAAAAACTACTTCGAGCCCTGTATCGATGCTGATAAAGGTTTTTGTTGAGTCTGAGTTCGTTCTCGAGTTTTTGATTGGTCAGATTTGAGCCTTTGTTGAGTCTGAGTTCGTTCTCGAGTTTTTGATTGGTAAGATTTGAGCCTTTGGCTCAAATCTTACCAATCAAAAGCTTGAGAACATACTCAGACTCAACTAAAAAGCTTTATAAGCATGGGCCCTGATGCGACGTCTAGTTACGCGACGTCTCGAGATTGCTAAGATAACTAACAAGCAAATAGTGTCTCCTGCCAACGACTGCTCGTAGCATTTTATGTACTCCACATTTCTTGATTTTTGTAATACGATTGCGGTCAATGTCAGAGTCATGGTCGTTAGAGACACCAACGTAGTATCTGACACTATGTCCTTCCAAGATGTAACCACATAAGAAATTTTAAAATCCTAACTGAATGGATTGACGAAATATTATCCGGACCAATTTGAGACAAGTTCTACCTAACACTGAGGCCACGTGACGGTCATGGTCAAGGTCACAGTGACAACGAAGTAGAATGCGACATGTTCACTTCCCAAGATGCACCCACAAAAAAGGTTTACTCGGCGTCTCAAAATTGCTTGCATAGGTAATCACGGAAGCAACAGTGACAGTGAAAGCGTGACAAAGGTTCTACTGTACATGTATGACTGAACTCGATAAAAAGGGATACAATGGTAGCTGGTCTGGATCAACACAACTGCACAGGTAATCTAGATAAGATACGCACTTCAAAACGTTTTCAAGAATAGCTGCATTATCGCCATCAAACCCTACACTGTGACCACTCTATAGAATCCTTCCGAAAAGACGAATTTAAAGTGTGGTCATGTATACGGTTTGGTGGAGAAATGGCGATTCGAGTACTTGAGTGTGTACTTTTATCTATAGCTCTGGCAAAAATATAATTTATAAAATATTTTTTATTGACGAAATTGCGTGTGTACCGGTATGGATATTGAAACGTTTATTCTGCACAGACTGGTTTCTGTGTTGACTTTGTAGAACATCTAATTGTTGACTTAAGGTTGTCAGTTTGAACAACGGCATGAATACCTGTTATATTTATACTTTCAATATGATATATTCAGAATGTATACCAAATTATGAAATAAAAGGCGTGCATGTTTGAATGAGTAATTGTCATGCAGATATCATGCATTTTTTTCTGCTCGCCTAAATGCGTAACCTTGTTATGGGATATTATGATTAGTGTCAGTGTATTTTACTACTTGAGCTTGAAAACTAGGTGTATATGTTATACATTAAATATATTATGAAATATGTAATTGTGTCTAGTATTAACCCATTCCTTCACATCGACAACTTTTGACAACTCTGTAAAAGTGACTTTGTGAAACCATGGTGATAAATAGAGTATTTGCTCTTTTAGCAGCAAATGCTCTATTTATCACAATGGTTTCAAACTACAAAATTCTTTAATTTTCCTTAAGTTTTCTCTAGTTAATGCTCCTTTTTGGTTGAATTTTTCAAGGTGGTTGTATCTAAAAAAAGCCTATGAGGTAATGGGTTAATGAAGGAAATGTGTAAGGTCGGTATCTCCGAAATATGGTTTTTGGGTATATACATTTTGTACTAGACATGTTATGTATATAGAGAAGATAGACAGGAATCAAAACGTAAGGACCCTGAGCAGACGTTTGTTCTCAAACCTAAATTTTGTCCTTTACAAATGTCCTAGTTCTCCTTTTTTCCAGCACAAATGTATGACTAAATTACGAACGTTTGTTTTACAACTAATGTTTATGTCATGTTGTGAAACCATAGTTAATTCTAATATACAACAAAGTGCATTGCCTGTAGGCAGATAAGTGTTCCTAACATTAAAGTTTATCAAATTCTAAAGTGTCAAATACCTTATTTCCTTTGTATGTTTTTTCGTGATATATGCCATACTGATATCGCTTTAAAATGTAATTACAACGTTCTTGGATCATGTTTAAGAAAGTGGTCGACATACTTCTTTTCCAAATATCAATATGTTCCGACGAATTTGACCGGACGGTACATATTGCACAGTTGTCCGGATTTCCAGCCATCGTTATATTGTAAATGTATTGGTGAGCATTCTCAGTAAAGTCTGTGCCACAGAAATCATACATTTCCTTGGCGGCGTCAAATGGGTGTCTTGCAATATGTTCATAAAAGGCCGTCATTATTCGATATGGATACTTCTGATTTAGAATTTCTTCATCAATGATATTGTTCTCTAAGCGCATGCAGTTATTGTTGATACAATTACGGAACCCACCATGTTTCTTTGAGCATATTCCCATCTTAGACTGTGAGAGAAGAGTGGAACGAGGGTCTCGTACCAAGTGTATTATCTTTAAAGTTGGCAATGTGTCCAACAAATGTTTGATAGTGCCAAATTGGACGCGAATGGTTTTAACTATCCTTATAGGAGAATCTTCACAAAGTTGCTTTATCATATTCACACAGTCTCGATTTTCACCGGTTCTTCTATTGTCCTTTTTCCCCATGCAAGTATTGTATAGTCTTGACTTCAAACCATATCCTGCGGTAAATATGTTCACATAAACTCTTATTGTTATACGCTTGAATAATTGTTAGTTCATATGTTAACCCTTAGCCTGCAAAGCGCGACCTAACTGACAATTGCAAACAACTTGGATCCAGATGAGACACCGAGTAATACGTCGTGTTATCGGGATCCAAGCTGTTTGACACTCTGTCTATAGTATCTAATAGCTTGAACGAGTCCGAAGTAAGTGACGACGGCAACAGATGGGAGCTTAGGCAGACCTCATTTTCATACCAGGCGAAAGGTTAATAAGGTACTGTACATTCCCTGCCAATACAATACACAATGCACGTTTAACCATTTTTTTAACCATTCAATTAATCACTGTATGACATGTATCTTTTATGTTCTATATCAGGAATGTAAATATATGATCATGCTTTTTGAAAGTAGAAATCTGTACGTCTTATATCACCATACATGTACATATCAGGGAATCATTTATCGCAAAACTGTATAATTCGATACGCAACTTACCCAGAAATGCTTTGTCCTGTAACGAAACCATCGGTAAACTTGGTATGTTACACGTAAACCAGTTTTGAAACACATCAGCAGCTTCATCTATTACACGAACAGGTGGGTATCTATAACAAAAACAAATAACACCAATCAGTTAATTCACAAAATAGAAAGTAACTCGCTGAAATTTAACACAATAGAGCGTTAAATACGCATATCAGAAAAGTTATTCTCCAGCAAGTTATGTTGTGTCCACTTTTTAGAATTGTCTCTCTAAAGAAGGGTCACAACAATCGGTTATGCTGGGGTTGTTCTGAAAAGTGTTTTATATTACACTTCTTATCTGGGGCCTTGCATATTATACATGCGTTTATTACTCTAGTCGCGTATTAAAATGTTAAAGTCATTCCTGCTCTGTGTTATGGCCGAGAACATGCTGATGTTAATGCCCTTTCGGATTGGAAGAAATGTATTTTCGATATTATTGATACACGAATAACTTTTTACAAATCAAATAACCATCTTTTACCACCTCGACCTAGAGTTACATTTCGCTACTTGAAGAAAAACATTTCTAATTTTCATTCAGATTATGTTCTTGTTCCTGCTGACAAGGCATCAAACAATGTAATCATTATTTGAAGATTGTATTATGTTGATGTTTTAAAGAAGGAGCTAACTGATTCAAAAACTTATATAACAGTTCAAACACCTGAAAAAGATATAGTCTCGGAACATGTAAAAATGTGCAATGATTTTAAGTCTGGTCCTAACATAAAACAACATAAACTTTCTACTTTGTACTGGATTCCGAAACTACATAAAAACCCTTATAAGTCGCGTTTTATTGCCAACTCTAGCTGTTGTACCACTACTAAATTATCTATACTTTTGACGTCCTGTCTTACTACGATCAAAGAACATGTTAAACGCTACTGTGATAAAATATATGAAAATTCTGGTATTAATGTTTTTTGGTCCATAAAAAATTCAAATGATGTTTTAACAAAACTTGAAAATGAACAGTATAACATTTCTTTACTGAGCTCTTATGATTTCTCTACACTCTATACTACTCTACATCACCATCTTATAAAGGATAGACTTATCAAATTAATAGAAAAAACCTTTGCCAGAGAAAACAAAATGTTCATTGCTTGTAATGTTCAACGTTCATTCTTTTCGAATTCAGAAGTTGAACATTACACAATGTGGACTTGCCTTGATGTTTGTAGATCTCTTACCTTTCTTTTAGATAATATATTTGTGCGTTATGGAGATACCATATATCGTCAAGTTGTTGGTATACCCATGGGTGCAAATTGTGCCCCTCTTGTTGCAGATTTGTTTTTGTATTGCTACGAGAGGGATTTTATGCTTAGCTTAAAACCTGATACACAGACCGATATTGTTAATGCTTTTAATAAAACTTCAAGGTATTTAGACGATATTTTGAATTTAGATAATCCTTATTTTGATACTATGGTTTCTTCAATCTACCCAAAAGAACTGTCTTTAAACAAAGCTAATCAATCTGACATTAATGCTTCATTTCTAGATTTGAATCTTTCAATTACAAATTATAAAGTTTCGTCCAAAGTATACGATAAAAGAGAAGATTTTAATTTTAAAATTGTTAATTATCCTTTTCTAGATGGGGATGTGCCACGTTCTACATCTTATGGTGTTTATATTTCTCAACTTATTAGGTTTGCCCGAGCCTGTTCTTTGCTTGAAGATTTTAACAGACGTAATTTAGTTATAACTGATAAACTTCTTAAGCAAGGTTACAGCTATCACAAACTTCGGAAAACCTTTTCTAAATTTTATTATCGAAATTTACCTCTCATTAGTAAATATAATTGCAATCTACGGACGTTACTGCGACAAGGCATTTCTCAACCAGAATTTTATGGGGATGTTATCTACAAACTTAGGAAAATTCGGGGTCATATCCATTTTCATGATTTGTTTATAAAACGCATTAAAAAATTTAAAAAGAAAGGTTATGATCCTATTATATTGCAACACACTGCATGTTTGGTTATCGACCATTTTACAGTCGGTAGCTACGCTTCCCTCTTTGCTTGCGCGATGACAGGCCGAGGGTAGTACTCTATGATGGTATACTCTTAAACTTGGATACAGGAGGAGCTTACCAGACTCATGTATTATTTTTTCCCTGTCGTGCCCTTAACGGCTTACCTGCAGGTGCTCTGACTTCAGCAAAGTCATTGAGTACATATTTGACGGATTGTCACAGTTATTATGCTTTGTTTTACATGTTTTCCTGTGTTCACCGTCGTCTATGTTGTGGGTAAGTCCAGCGGGGATACCTTTATTTACAATATTTGTAAAGCTAGGGTGACTTTGAGAGAAGTGTGAGGTTAGGACGTCCGTAAACCGGTTTAAACCCCCAGTGGTGTTTTTGCTGCTGACCGTGCCAAGGCGGTACTCTCTTTGTCACCCTTCCTTTTGTTTGCATTGCGTCTTTGTGCTTGTGGTTTGTTCATGTTGTGGAACGTTTGTCCCTGGTTCTTGTGTGTCTTTTGGTGTTTTCTGTGTTCATTTCGTGTGTGTGTGTGTGTGCGTGTGCGTTTGGGTGTGTGTGTGTGTGTCATGCTGTCTATCGGTGTTTTGGTGGTGGTTGCGTCTTGCATGTGGCTTTGCCTGCTTGACTTTACTACTTTTCCATTTATGTGAATCGTGCTATACTGTTGAGGACCCTTTCCTACTAATGCATTAGACAACCAGACTAGCTGGAACGTCAGAGACGCTGCATTTGAAATGTATAATTAAACACACATTAATAAGCTAGTAAGAACTGTGTAAACGTGACCAGAAAGGACTATGGGATACTTGTTTTGTTCTCTTTATTTCAACAAAGCACGGATTAGTATGCACTCCGCATGTGTTATCAACACCACCTTTTAGTTCCGTTGATGTATTCCATCGTCACATTTCGTTCAGATATGTATTGAATACTTCTAAGTGGCTCGTATACATAAAATGCCTCGGGACTATGCTGAAGTATGTCTCCCGTTAGACTGGAACCAGATCGCATATAGGTAAGAATCAGAACCAGTGTCGCCTTGCTGCGTCCGTAGAATTTGGTCTGCTGGTAGCGTCCGCCGTCATTTAGTGCTTGAACAGTTTTCCAAACAAATGTTAACGGAACATGCAAACCTGAAATGAACGCATTTCAATGATTTTAGTTAAATGAAACAATATCTTGGGAAAATTTCTGATACCGTAGCAAGCATGGTGCAACTAGAGGCGCCTGATCTGGTCTTGGTCGTTTTGTTTGTCACTCATCAGAATCTGTAATAAAACCTACTCTATATATTTCCAAAGACAAGGCAAAGCTCAATGAATACTCCTTATTTACATGGTGTCTGATATTGACCTACATGTACTTTGATTAGGGTGTAATCAGAACCATGTTCCAAGATAACACCTCAAATGAGAACGCACAGTTAAAGGTTTTGCCATGATCTAAAACAACATTGGGTACATATTCGAGAGCAGAACACAGTAAAAAGGAAAAAAGCCAACTTGTGTTAAATCCTTAAGAGAGCATGCACTAATTTCAATAGTGTAGATAAACGGTTGATCACTTAAAGCAGTGTGCATGCATAATGTGCAGAGTGATACTTGTTGTAGTGGTCGCTTACGACAGGTCTACTTTAAAATATTACCGAACGAGTCTAATATGAGTACACATTGGTTTCAGCCATCGACATCTGTTAGCCCTTGTCCTCGTGTAAAGATGTTGATATGTTCGATTCTAATGTTTCAAAGCATTTCATACATAATTTATATTATTGACTGACAAACCTGGGCCCAAGTTGCTTTCAACTGAAAGGTGATACAAAGTAGGGTAAACTAGAGTCATATTATCCTCCTTAAGGAAGTCCTCTAGAGTAAATATTGAAAAATAGTCAAACAGGGAGAGCCACACACGAAATGACACCGCACCAAACACCATCTAACAAGAAACGGTAAAGCCACAAGACAAAACATAACAGGACGCATATCAAGACGAAACACATTAAACATTAAGCATATTAAACAACAAAATTGACCGTAGGCTGAAAGCAGGAGTGCCGCCTTGGAACGGCCAGCAGCCAAAAACAATAAAAAAGGGCTACTTGGGGACTTAAACCTGGTTTACGGGTACCCAACTTCGTCCTTATCCCACTTTCACCAAAGTCAAAATGTAAATAAAATTCCCCCTCCAGACAACACCACAACATGCATAACGATGTCTGCCAAAATGAAAATGATTTGAAAATAAACGTTAGAGGTAAACAAGCGACGTCATCATGTAAATGACATCGTAATTTAAAAGTACGGGAAAACTATTTGAAACACTTCTACACCGACATTTAATAAAAGATAAATCGCAAGAAGATACAATCACTAGTGGATATTAAGCATGCACAACTGTTTTGTTTGAAAAAGAATAAACTTGACATCGTAGACATGTACTCGATGACTATTCAGGTCAGAGCAGCTGTGGAGTAGTCATTTGGGGTACGACAGAACTGGCAAAATACAAATATCTAATTTCCTCCCTCCGTAAACGGGTTTCAGAGGGAATCTTCATAGAGTATTAAGCCTTTTCCGTCGTCGCACAAGCAAAGAGGAAAGCATAATGACCAACTGTAAAGGGGTCGACCACCAAGCATGTAGTGTGCTGCAATATAGAGGGGTCATATCCCTTTTTAATGAATTGTTTTATAAGTTTAACAAAAAAAGTATCAAAATATGTGTGTCCAATAATTTTTCGAAGTTTGTAAATGACATCACCGTAAAATCTGGATGTGAAATACCTAACTTTAGAAAAGTACGTAAATTACAATTGTATTTGCTGATGAGTAGAATATTACGGTGGTAAAATTTTGAAAATGTTTTACGAAGTTTGTCATATCTGTAGCCCTGTTTTAGTAGTTTTTCAGTGATAATAATGTTACGATTGCTAAAATCATCAACAGAGGAACAAGCTCTAGCAAAACGAATAAGCTGAGAAATGTATACACCGTAACATGTAGCTCGGGGAACATCCCCATCCAAATGAGGATAGTTAACTATTTTAAAATTAAAGTCATCCCTTTTGTCATAAATTCCAGAAGAAATTGTTCCATTGTTTATAGATAAATTTAAATCTAAAAAGGCTGCAGATATGTCAGAACTATTTGCTTTATTAAGCTTGAGCTCCCTAGGGTAAATTGAGGTTATCATAGAATCAAAGTATGGGTTATCAATATTAAAAATGTCGTCTAAATACCGTGCTGTATTGTTAAAGGCATTGATGACATCCGCCTGTGAATCGCTGTTAAGGTTAAGCATACAATCCCGTTCATAAGTCATAATTTATGCACCTTAAAGACGTCCTTTGCAGTTGGTTATAGTATCCTCATTAACGATGTCCTCTAGGGTTAGTCATAGTGTCCTTTTTACAGAAGACTTCTATAGTCAGTCATTGTATCCATTCTAAGAAAGTCTTCTATAGTCAGTCAAAGTATCCTCCTTAAGGAAGTTCTATAAAGGTTCGGTTGTTTGTTTAATGTTCCTGAAATTATGTTCGCTTGTAGTCCTCAACCATTATCATCCACATGATTGGTAAAAATACGGGTCTTCTAATTTTACTCGAACTTAATAAAGTTTCACATTTCCCCACGATAAGTGTGGAACAAATGACGAAAATAACGCGATACTTGAAACATATGATGCGTAGATCGAACGTTTATTAAAATATTTAACCACTCTCTCCATAACATTAAACAGATTTAATAAGAACCAGTTGAATTGACTGGTAAAAGTGGAACAGTCATAATGGTAGCGCCACACATAATAAGACATGACACCAAATATATTCAAAAAACACAATTACAGCACATAACATGACGAAGCACACAGCAAGACAGAAAACATTAAATATTTACCATAAAACTATTAAAGTAGACAATATGGTGAAAGAAGGAATACCGCTTTGGAACGATCATTAGCCAAAAAATGATACTGGGGGCTTAAACCAGGATTTTGGGTACTCAACTATACGTTTATCCCGCCTTCACTCGAGTCAAATTGTAAAGTAACACCCCCACCCTCAAGAAAACTCCACAACATGTAATGGTGTCAACACAAAATAATGTTCAAGTGACGCAAATAAATAATGCGATAAACACTAAACATTTCTACACCGACATTTTGATAGGAGAGAATGAGATATAGATACAAGGGGAATCTAAAGATGTAACTGTTTTATTGGAAAGAGAACAGCAATGGCATCGACAATATGTACTCAATCACCAGTCAGAGACTAGAGCAATCATGGAGAAGTCATTTGGCGTAAGACAGACATGGCAAAATACAAACAACCAGCTTCCTCCCTCTGTAAGTGGGTTTTAGAGGACACAATCATAATCATAGAGTATTAGAATTTCCCGCCATCGCACAAGCAAAGAGGGAAGCATAATGCCCAACTATAAAGGGGTCGTTCACCAAGCATGCCGTGTGCTGCAAAATATTGGAGTTGTAGCCGTTTAAGTCATTATATCGAAACGGTCGGGTAAAAAGTATATTTAAATATCCACAACATCTATTTATTTACAACATGTTGTGCGATTAGTTTAATAAAACCAGTTCACTATCTTTGGAAATACAAAGCATGATGGCTCAACAGTCTAAGTGTGTATTCAGAAACATGTTTGTAGAATTACCTCCAAACAATTGTTTTATCCGTCCACTAACGTACGGAACTATGTTTTACCACCTTTTCACGAGGTGGTCTCTACATTGGACCTATAAAATACAGGCATCGGTCGTACTTAGGATATGCATTGGCCATACAAGGTACTGTAATACCTCTTTAAACCAACGTTAAATTTAGCATAAATAGTTGTTTTGGAGACAGGAAAGGGCAGGAGGTCGCTTAATGCAGGATGAAAACATGCATTACGCAACCACTTGTCTGAAAGTGTCTTAATTCATCGGGTTAACTGTGTATAGGATCTCTCACATGTTGTCATTTGAGATCAACTTTTCTTACACGGATCTAGAAAATAAGTTATTTAACAAGCCTATGTCATTGGCCATACAAGGTACTGTAATACCTCTTTAAACCGACGTTAAATTTAGCATAAATAGTTGTTTTGGAGATAGGAAAGGGCAGGAGGTCGCTTAATGCAGGATGAAAACCTGCATTACGCAACCACTTGTCTGAAAGTGTCTTAATTCATCGGGTTAACTGTGTATAGGATCTGTCACATGTTGTCATTTGAGATCAACTTTTCTTACACGGATCTAGAAAATAAGTTATTTAACAAGCCTATGTCATGTTTGATATCTTTTTCTTAACCAATTCAAGAAAGGTTTACCTCAAATGACAACGAGTGTCAGATTCTATTTAACATATAAGCGATTTGCTCAATTTCGATATTTAGACGTAGGGACAGAAAAATAGCCGGCATACTGTAGATTGGCATTGGTTATACTATAGATAACCATTGGTCAGATAAGTATTGGTCATGCTGTTAATATGCATTGACGCACTGTAGATAGGCATAAGTCATACCATAGATTAGATATGGTTTTGGTCTTACGACAGATAAATATTGATTATACTATAAATCGACATTGGTCATATTGTAGACATGCATGCCACACTGTGTAGACAGGCAACGGTTATACTGTATATATATATTGGGCCTATTACAGATAAACATTGGTCCTGCCATAAATATTCATAGGGTATATCATAGATAGGCTCTTGACATTCTGCAGATATACATTGGTCATACTATAGATAGGCATCGGTCATAAAATTGATAAACAATGGTCATATTGTAAATAGACATTGCTCATAATATAAATAGGCACTGGTCATGCTGTAGATAGGCATTTGTCATAATATATTGGTCATACTATAAATAGCCATTTGTTGTATTGTACTTAGACATAGTCCGGCAGTGCTAAAAATGACCGTGCAATTGCTTGCAAAGTTGTTTTATTATATATTCTGAATGCCTTGGAGGTTCAAAATCCACCTGGTGCCAGAATGACACTCTTGGGCGTTTTTCTAGAAACAAGATGGCGTCCAAGATGGCCGCCATGACATGCTTTCATCTGATTTCAGATTGTCATATAACAGATTTGCTCAATTCGCTGAGGGTATATCCATCATAGCTGATGACACAGACGTGTTTGTGCTGGCTTTATACCACATGCATGCTCAGCAAATACCAGTTCAAGTCTTCGCGGAGTCGCCTGTTCAAGGTCGTGCAGTTATTGATATCAATGCAACTATTGAATCTAACAAAAGCATACTATTTTATCTTCCCGCAGTGCATGCTTTAATATATTGTGATACTGTTGCAATGTGTAAAGGTATAGGTCAAGGTAAAGCTGTTAAAGCGATGGAGACTAAGAAACATCTAGTTGATGATAATTAAGAGATGAAACAGCCAGCATTGACAGTGTGATTGAGAAATCAACCAATTTTTTTGCTTCTTCTTACGGCATTGAAGGAGTTGAAAGTATGTCAGAAGCTAGAGTAAGAGCTTGGGCTAAGACGACATTGGCGTCTATATCAACAGCGCTACTCATTGCCACTTTGCCGCCAGCAACTGAGTCATTCCAGCAAAATGCCAAACGAGCACACCATCAGACTATTGTGTGGAAGCATGCACTTGATCAGGACCCACCAAATATTGACGCATGTGAATATGGATGGTTCCGGGATGAAGAAAAGAAGACATTAGTGCAGATACTAGCTCCTGATAGTTTGAAAATACATTCTAAAACTGATTAAATGCTCATGTAAAAGCGAAACACCGTGCATCTTCATTCATGAAGTAAATGATTTGATTATTGATTAACACATTGCATTTAGAACATAAGTTAATACTGAAGATGCCAAAATTTATAAATAGAGTGTATGATGTGACATCTGTTAATTTTGTTGTTTATGAAATAGTGATTTCAAATGTGTTGAATAGTTCAAAGACAAGCAGCTCTCATTTACAGAAATATGTTACATAAAGTAACAAATACAGTGTAAAATAGCATCAATGTGAGTTCCGTTGATAATATTATGATGTGACGAAAATATGTCTATGTACAATGGTTATATTTCAAGAATTGCTAGTCATTTCACTAGTATTACTACTATAAAAGACTACTTGAAATGTTGTCCATACAGTAGATATACATTCGCCATACTACATAAAATAATTGGTTATGATATAGAGAGATGTTGCTCATATTATAGACAGGTATTCGTCATAAAAGCCATTGGTTGTACTATAGATATGCATTTGTCACATTGTAGATAGGCATTTGTCATATTGTAGGTAGGGAATTGTTACATTGTATACAGGCATTACTCATAACGTACATAAACACTGGATTATAATTATAGATTAATTAATCTTGCTATGGGTAGAAATGTGTCATAATATAAAAAGACATAAGTCGTCCTATAGATATGCATTAGTCATGCTGCAGATACTATAGATAGACATTGACCTTATTATAGACATGCATTGATCATATTGTAGATAAGCACTGGGCATACTATAGATAAGCATTCGTTATACTATACTATAAATATGCACCACCATTGACCACTCAGTATGGGATTATTAGAAGTTGGGTTTCAATCTAATTAGGACTACAGTAAAACGTCTCTAAATCGGAATTTTATTTTATTTTTAATATTTTAAGAGTGTACGTCTTTTTAGGCAGGTGACATCTTAATGCAGGATGCGAGGCATGAGAGAGCTCCCAAATGAGTCTAACATACTGGCATTAATACTATTTTAACGTCCGGTTTATAGAGGTTTTACTGCAAAAGAAGTATGTGTGGAGTGTGGAGCATTGTAATGTCAGGAAAATGTAACAATGTTCAAAGGACATTTGTCATGTGGAAACGTTTCATTTCGACAGACAAAGCCTTCGCAACCGATGTCAAACAGTTATATATGCAGATATGACGTCTTATGCAACACCAGTATATTTCTCGTATATAAAGAGACACTTTTCAAATACTAACACCAAAACGTTTATTTCAATGACTCTTTAGAACCGTATTGAAGAGTACATGTATATTTCTAAAGAGTTGTCACAAAATGTTAATGTTAATGTTAATAGAGACATATATGAGCTACACTTTCTTTAATTTGCGCATTGTTTCGGATGTGATGGATATACCGGTATATCAGAGTGTTTCGTGTGCTAATATACTAACCTATCTGTGCGTTTGCTTATTCTATTCTGTTGCATTGTTTCCAAATGATCTGAATCAGTCTGGGACACTGGGTTATGCGGTGTACAATAACTACAATTCCCCTCGGAAATAGTTTTACTTACGCCATAAAAACAAAAGGGTAGCTATGGAACTCCAGACTATCACAAGCACGAATCCTGACTTCCATATGTTTGACATCCTGTAGCAATCTGCTAATCTGACTAATAAGTCCGTAGTTTATTATCCTTGCTGAATCGTTAATCTGTTACATAAATCAAACTAGTTCCACTCTTCCTAAATGATTTAAACAAACGATCAAATTGTATCACTGTAGAGAATGATTTATATATCAAACGATGCCGAGACCTGTAATGGGATTCAACAGTTTGTAAATGTTTCGTACGCAGTAAAACCCCGCTAACGCAACAACTTAATGAATAAACATATTTGTCTTTATAAGTAGGTGGTTGCTTAATGCAGGACAAAAGTAAGGACAAAGCAGGACAAAAGTAATGCAGAAAGCTCCTCTAGGAACTTTCTGTATTACTTTTGTCCTGCATTAAGCTACCGCCTGCCTTTACAACCCAGACTTATACCTCTTTTAGGTGGTCGCATTCGAGGAGTTTTACTGTCCTTGGCTCCAAGTGTTTACAAGTGTATAGATAAGTGTTTGACAAAAGTAAATATTTCGGGCCTGAACTGTTGGGTATAACAAAGCATGCATACTACACACTTGGTGTAAGCACATACTTCATTGGTTAACATTTGAATACCGAATCAGCTACAACATTTAAAATCAATACTTTAATTAACCATTATCCCGCTGTAAAATACGTGGAGTGTTCAAATATGAAGGCAACAAGGGCAAAATAATTATATCAGTCGTTCAATATTTTTACAACCATGTGATACACAAAGTTTTGGTCTTTTAATCCAATTTTAAATGCGTTTCATACTCTTTTCGAGGTGTACTGTTCAAACACTGGAAAATAGCAGAACCGAGACTTTTGTGCGTTTGATATTTTTTCCAGCAACGTCTGTTTGCAGCCTCGGAAATAGGAAAAAGTCACAAGGGGCAGGATCTGTCGTAAGGGGCAGTCACAAGGGCAGGATCTGTCACAAGGGGCATGATCTGGCGAATAGGGAGGGTGATGAAACTCGACAACATTTTCCTGTTTCAGATATTCGCGTACAAATGGCCGCTTTGTGTGACGAAGCATGTAACAGCTGTAAGCACGCAACAGTTGCTGGTCGACGCTTTGCCAAATATTTCTTTGATTAATGAAGAAGGACATTGCCTTTCTGCATGACTTTCACCCTGCATTAAGCTGCCACCTGTCCCCAAGACCGATAATTGTACTAAATTTAACGTCCGGTTTAGAGGGGTTTACTGTATACCCAGATCAGACAGCTCCTGTAGCTTCACGCATGGAACACGTCTGATGAGAGGAAGTGTCATCCACAAGGTCCATAACACTAGCTTCAATATTTTGGCGTTATTCCCCTTTTGTCATTTTTTGTCCGGCCAATAAGTCATGGAATGCCATGGAGCATACCTGATGAGAGGAAGTGTCATATACAATGTCCATAACTCTAGCTTCGGTATTTCTGGAGTTATTCCCCTTTTTTTCATTTTTTCGGTCAATACACACAGGTTTGATGAAAGGAAGTGTCATGTACAAGGGCCATAGCTCTAGCTTCGGTATTTTTGGAGTTATTCCCTTTTTGTCATTTGTTTTGTCCGACCAATAATTCCCATTCTACTGATGCCATTAAATTTAAACTTCACACATTACACTTTGGTCATTAATTTATTCTCATTATTGTTTTGTCTTAGTTTCACACTTCTTACATAAGTTAAGTAGCATCATAGCTGGTTTTATGATATACCTATTTACATGTATACATGTACTGCAATTGTGTCAAGTTTAAAATTGATGGGAAGAGGGTCAATACGCAGGCAGGCGATACAAGTGTTCCGCGGAAAACATTTCTAGTTTATTTGATTAAACAGAACTTACTGAATTGTAAGGAAAAAACTTCATACTGTGCATATTGCTTAGTAAAATATTTTTTATGAATATTAACCCTTTACTCCATATAAATATGTCTTTCAAACCTTTTCAAACAGAGTAGACCCAGATCAGAAGCTCATCTAGGAGCAATCTGATCAGTGTGTGCTCTGTTTACTTAAGACATGATATAGATATGATTCTACAGTTTGTGCCACAGCCAAATATTCCTGTCTTCATGTGTACTTATAAAACTTCTGTTTACATTTAAAACGTGTTTTTTCTTACATGGATATTCATGACATAAATGGTTAATAGGTTTTAATTACAGAGGAAGAAGACTGGAAAGTGAAGAAATTCAAGGACATAAGGTCAACTAGCAGTACTAGATGACCATTTTCTGTGTTTGTCAGTGTTAAATAATGGTAGACTGCCTCTTGGATTGGACCTAGCGGAATAATAGCATAGCTGTTTTGATATTAAGCGCAACGACAAAACCTATATCAATATTCATGAAAGGCTTTGACAGTTTATGAATATTGATTAGTTAAATACATCTTATGGGATATATATAAAGAACCACCAAGATGGACAGATATTAAAATGTCAAGTGCTGTGTCTTGAAACTGCTTCAGACTAGTGAAATCAGTTTTGTACAGTTTTGTTCAAAAAGACATGGTTCATGGACTTTTTGATTTCTAAAATAATATAAACAGGTTTTCAAGGAAATGTTTTTAAAAAAAATATGTGTATATGTCTGTGTTTGTGTCTGTCTGTGTCTGTCTGTGTATATCTGTGTCTGTATGTCTGTATGTCTATCTGTGTCCATGTATCTGTGTGTGTTTGTGGCTGTGTGTGTCTGTATGTCTGCCTGTGTTATGTTCGTGTCTTAATTTAACATGTGTGTGTTAATCTTACAGTGTCCATTAATGTTAGGCTATTACAACCAGTCCTTTTATTTCTGATCAAAATTTGAAACCCAACCAAAACACGTGATGTAATATCTAAATACCCGATTATTGACCAACACTGCTGAAACACACAATGCGTATGGAAGCGCAACCCTGTTGCAACCGACGGCATTCATCTGCAAAAACATTGATATAGCAAGGTGTTGATATTTATTTAAATAACGATAAAACTTAAGTTTTGCAAGTGCTCTTATTGTACACATACGATAGTCGATACTTTCGCGTGTTTATGTTTTTGTTGTTGCTGTTTTAACATCGTGTTGAGCAAACCACAACAATCGTTTCTAGCGTCAGAAACAGAAATTGACCGATAGATTATCAATATAAGTTCTCAATTATCCCATCATGCATCATAATCTGCGGCTGTGGCGTACGGGAATATACATACCTCAGGTATAATGAATATCTATGAGAGCTACAGATAAAGGTGCGTAACCCAATACTAAACTCGTCATGTCTCCACCAAACCTTACACTATGACCACTTTTGTGTTCGTAATGAACAAACGATAGTTTAACACCATATTCTCCGGATAGTGGTAGAACGGTAGAATATGCGTATAATCAGAATTATTTAACATGTATTAGCAAAATGACTAGGCTTTGTAAACGTTGCATCACGTTGCGTCGCACCATGACTCGAACTCCACCATACTCTCACTGTATTGTTGCCGAGACTGATGCTTTTTAAAACAAATGAACGGTTGCACCAATGTCTTTGCCAGTTTACTCATTGTGCTGAAAGTAAACAGGAGCTAAATTATGTCCTACGCCTTTAGCAGTTTTTGATGTTATCAAAGGAAATTATTTGCCCGTATTCTATATTATGTCAGAAGCTTTTTAGCAGTTTTGGTGTTATTTGTCCGTATCCTTCAAAGCATGATTTGCATTTGACAATAACTTAGACCCAGGCGAAACACTGATTAAATCATCGTTTTGTCCAGGCCGTTGACACATGCTCGATGCACTCGATTAGTTGTATTCTCTAAAGCTTGAAATACGTTAATTACAACCGATAGAACATTAAACAAACTCAACTTTTAGGATAAAATACGTGGCTTTTTCCCCGAAAATTTGCTATTTAGCCTTATTACTCTTGCTACGATTGACCGTGATTAATAAATCTGATAAAAGTGGACAGGTGCAATCATTTATATCTGCAATAATAGTTATCTATTGTGATAAACGATGTAGATGCTGGATAAAATATGCATCTCAGACGGAATGGAATGGCTCGCCTAGATGTAACCATTATACTAGCTTCTATTCTGTTTGCTAACAGTTTCTACAATACCAAAACTTCATTATGAATATTAGCTAAACGTCGGTATATGAACATGGCAACATGTTGTCGAGTCGAGTAAAACGGCGTCTCATCAGGATCCAAACCGTTCGACGCCCTGATTGCATTTTGATAGACAGAATGATTATAAATTGAATTTTTAATTGGAAAAGTAGTAAAGTCAAGCAGGCAAAGCCACATACAAGACGCAACCACCACCAAAACACCGATAGACAGCATGACACACAAATACACTCACACAACCACACACCCAAACGCACATGAGATAAACACAGAAAACATTAACAGACACACAAGAACTAGAGACAAACACTCCACACATGAACAAAATCACAAGCACAAAGACGTAAGGCAAACAAAAGGAAGGTTGACAAAGAGAGTACCGTCTTGGCACGGTCAGTAGCAAAAGCACCACTGGGATTTAAACCGGTTTACGGACGTCCTAACCTCACACTTCTCTCAAAGTCACCCTAGCTTTACAAATAGTGTAAATAAAGGTATCCCCGCCGGACTTACCCACAACATAGACGACGGTGAACACAGGACAACATGTAAAACATAGCATTATAACTGTGACAATCGGTCAAATATGTACTCAATGACTTTTCTGAAGTCAGAGCACCTGCAGGTAAGCCGTTAAGGGCACGACAGGGAAAAAGTAATACATGAGTCTGGTAAGCTCATCCCGTATCCGGATTTAAGAGTATACCATCATAGAGTACTACCCTCGGCCTGTCATCGCGCAAGCAAAGAGGGAAGTGTAGCTACCGACTGTAAAAGGATCGATAACCAAACATGCAGTGCCTTGCAATATAATGGGATCATAACTTTTCTTCTTAAATGTTTTAATGCGTTTTATAAACAAATCATGAAAATGGATATGACCCCGAATTTTCCTAAGTTTGTAGATAACTCCCCCATAAAAGTCTGGTTGAGAAATGCCTTGTTGCAGTAACGTCCGTAGATTGCAATTATATTTACTAATGAGTGGTAAATTTCGATAACAAAATTTAGAAAACGTTTTCCGAAGTTTGTGATATCTGTAACCTTGCTTAAGACGTTTATCAGTTATAACTAAATTACGACTATTAAAATCTTCAAGCAAAGAACAGGCTCGGGCAAACAGAATAAGTTGAGAAATATAAACCCCATAAGATGTAGAACGGGGTACATCTCCATCCAGAAAAGGATAATTAACAATTTTAAAATTAAAATCTTTTATATTTTGGACGAAACTTTATCATTTGTAATTGAAAGATTCAAATCTAAAAATGAAGCTATAATGTCTGATTGATTGCTTTGTTTAAAGACAGTTCTTTTGGGTAAATGAAGAAATCATAGTTTCAAAATAAGGATTATCTAAATTCAAAATATCGTCTAAATACTTTGAAGTTTTATTAAAAGCATTAACAATATCGGTCTGTGTATCAGGTTTTAAGCTAAGCATAAAATCCCTCTCATAGCAATACAAAAACAAATCTGCAACAAGAGGACCTCTTCCAAAATTCAAACAGGTCAAGCGTATGGTGAATATTTAGGGACTTTTCTAAGGAAAGTGTAACATGACAAACAATGCAGACCCTGAAGAGATCGCCCCTCTCATCTGGGTCTACCCCGTTTGCAAAGGAAATTAGTCACTTACAATTACTAGTAATGTGTGGTAAAACACAGAAACTATTCAAACAAAATGGTGTGAAAAAAGCTTCAATTCTGAATATTCGTGTGTATGTTTTGTCTACAGTTTTGTCTACAATACTTCATCAATACGGTTATAATTTAAATCCAAAATGAACATTTGATTGTAATTCCAGTATGTTAAATTACGAATGTTGCTACATCCAATCACATTTTGCTTTCTTAGGGGTACGTGTCCGGGTTATTTAGTACAAATAGTGTTTTTTTTCTATACGTGTCCTGCTTTAAGTGCACACGTATATACATTGCTGAGCTGGCCTCTTCTTATTTTAGAGCAGTAGTACATTTATGTACGTATGTATGTTGTTCCTCTGATTTGGCGAAGGTAAGCTAAGTGTGAGAATTGACTCCTCCCCCACTACTCCTAACACTGGTTTAAACCATCAGTGGTAGTTTTGTCATTGACCGCTACAATGCGTTATTCCTATATTCACCTTAGTTTTTATGTTTGTATCGTGTCTTCTTTCCTCCATGGAAGTTGTATTTGTCCTGTACTTTGGTAGGCAGTGTGGAAACAATTGTCAATTCTCCAAAGGCTTTCCAATGCGGTAATTTATTTGTGACCCTTACTTATATATATAGTGTACCTTTGGGTGTTTGTGGGTGTTTGAGATATGCATCTCTCTCTCTCTCTCTCTCTTTCTCTGCTCACTCATCTCCTCTCTATTGTGTGTGTAGGGCGGGACTGTGGTTCTGTGTGTCAAACTTATTTCTATTGATTTTGTAGGTAAAGGTTGCGTCTTCTATGTGACTTTTCCTGGTTTACTTTACACTTGTTTCATTAATGAATATAACCAGGAGAGAGTTTGTATAAATAAAATACTCTTTGACCATTACAGACACTGTAAAATCAAATCTACATCATTTCATAGCAAAAAGAGCAGAGCAGAACGTCCCCAGACATTTTCGATAGGGTCTGATATGATTCTTTTGTGTTTGGAAATTATCGAGATAAGGTTACGTAAATTAAATTACTCGGCGTCTCATCTGGATCCAAACTATTTGCATGGGTATTCACTCGTCCGCCCATAGCGGGATAATGGTTAAGGAAACCGTGTCGAGATTTTACTTTGGATCCCACCCCATTTGTCATGTGGAGGGGTCAAAGGAAACAAACTAGCCATTGACATTGATAGGTTCAGCATATAGTGCAGACCCTGATCAGAGGGCCACCTGTATGACTTTTAACCCTTTCCTCCATACATATGCCTTTCTATTTCTCTGTAAAAATCTCTTTATGAAACCATTGTGATAAATAGAGCATTTGCTCCATAGGAGCAAATGCTCTATTTATCACATTGGTTTCAAAACTACACAAATCTAACATTTTTTGTTCTCTAGTAAATGCTCCTTTTCGGTAGATTTATATATAGAGGTTGGGTCTAAAAATAGCCTATGAGGGAATGGGTTACGGGACACTGGACCCTAATAGGTTAATCTTCAGTAGTACTGTAATTACATGTCATTACATTTCATGTTATATATTTCAATAAATCATCAGTTTTCTCTTTGCAGAATGAGGCTTAAATAATATGCATACATTATCCTATTTACGACATACATAGTTCCTTCAAGGTACGTGTATGTTTTATTTGTTAGAAAACGCATCCATGTATAAGAACAAAATCATTTGGTGTGTGTAATTTACGGGCTATTTTTATTGCATAGGTAATATGTCTGAAGAGTCCAAAGTTAAACCATTATCAGAAACACCCTGGCAGCATGTTAATAAGTAGATTGTTTACATTATCACCGTATCAACCCATTTGCTCCCAGTGGGTTCTTCCATGATTTCATATTGCATTTGTCTATTCTTTTTCTAAGGGGTGCCTTGCCTAAATTTTCAATTTCGTTTTGTTTCATATTGAAATTCTTATCAGCATTATGCGGCGTCTGATCAGAGCCTACACCGTTTGCCTATGCCCCATATATTGGATCATGGGAACAAATGGGCTAACATGCATTTTTCGTTAGTATGAACTACATTGCATGCTCGGTGCTAATCTTCGATTAATTATGCAAAACGTTACAGCTACTGTACTGTATACCATATGACCGAAATGCCTTGATTTGCACTTTTAACCCTTCTCTTGCTGAGTTTTAAAATACATTTCTCCTTCTTTACCCATGCCCTGTTGTATAATTACATACATCTTCACTGTGTACAAGTATTTCGCTGTGCAATCACTGTTGTGGAGTGTACTGGTTGCACAATCAACTTGTAAATAGTGCAGAAGCTGTCTCATCTGGGTCTTCACTATTTACAGGTAGGTATATTGACGTGAATAGCAAGCGAAGGGTTAAAAATATGTAAATAATACAGTAAAACACCTCTAAACAGGACATTAACATCAGTACATGTAAATATCGGTCTTTGAGACAGGTGGCAGTCTAATACAAGGTGAAAGTCATGCAGAAAGCTCGGATGTTTCTGCATAAATTGCACCCTGTAATAGGCAGCCACCTGCCTAACTGCCTAAAAGTATCTAAATTCTCCTCTACTAGAATTCCGGTTAAGAGGGTTTTTACTGTAACTGATACTCATCACAGACATAGTCATTGAAATAATTCAAGGAGAAGAGTGTTCCTCGGCGTCTCATTTTGATCCAAACTGTTTGTACAGGTAATATCAAAAGCGACATTGGTAGCACAAGATTTAATGTTTAACCCATTCCCTCATATAAACGCATCTGCAGAGTAGACCCTGATCAGACGGCGCCTATAGGAGCCGTCTCATCAGGGTGTGCTCTATTTGCTATTGGAATTTGATAGATCTGTTTGTGTACTTTCTGAAATAGCTGCAATGTTCCACCTTCAATACTTAATTATAACTTTTTTGTCCATGAATATTCGGTATTGGAATTTGTAATAAACATAAAACAAGGAAATGGTTAAACGCCGAGTCTATAGAACAAAACATAATATCAACACTTTTCATACTAAGCCCAACTTGACTGGTTTTTCTAACAGCTAGGACCCAGATGAGTCGTTGTCTGACCCCGCGACTCATGAGTATACCAACTGTTTGATACACGGTCGACAGTTTTCAGTTTGTATTAACCCATTCCATCATATTGACGACTTTTGACGACTCTGTAGAAGTCACTTTGTGAAACCATTGTGACAAATAGAGCATTTGTTCCCATAGCAAATGCTCTATTTATCACAATGGTTTCAAACTACAAAATTCTAAAAGTTTCCTTATCTCTAGTTGGTTCTCCTTTTCGGTAGATTAACTCAAATAGGTTGTATCTTAAAAATAGTATATGAGGTAATGGATTAAATAAACACAATATACGAAATGCACAAGGTCCACGGAGTTTGATTTTTTTTCAAATTACGTTACGCTGCCAAATACTTTAATACTTTTAATGTGATTTGAAAAAAAATAATTTCGCGTTACGATCATTTCTTCTTTTTTTCAAGGTACGGAGAGACGAATCTTAAATTTGTCAACTACCGAATGGAGGATATCAAAGACCATAAGAGCAAACACATGGAGAAGATGCCTATATATTCCGAAGAACTCACGCCTGATGATACCATGAGTCTTACCAGAACAGACATATCTCTCCAAGTACCGATATTCAATGAGCGTCTGAGCGGAAAGTAAGCATGATATGCAGTCCTAATACAATAATAACTTGTCTGCCCAAATTTATTATAGAATGAGTAGAACGACTTGCCTTGAAACCCTTTTTTATACAGAAACCTATGGTGATAGAAACCTATGCTGGCTATATTTCAATAAACTCATTACATGACAAAGGATCTATATACTCATTATGCTTGCTAAGATTCTACATTTATAAAATTATACTGTTTTTATCAAATCATTATTAAAAGTCGTTGTACTACATGTAGCTCAGTTTCTATATACATGTACTCTTTGTACTGGCTTGGTCTCTATAGGTTCGTTTAATTGCGTTTGTTATGCGTCTATTTACTCATTATACTAGCCCAGTTTCTAATGTAGTCATTTTACTGCCTATGTTTCCATATACTCGTTATGCTGGTTATATTTCTTTATACCCAATATCCTGAGCCAGTTTCTATACATTCATTATGCTGGATAAATTTCTATATACCTTTTGTGCTGACCACGACAAACTTGTTTGTTTATCTTTCAGAGTGCACCAAAAACGAACATATATATCCACTAGGCAAGCTTCTGATGCGCCATCAGATTTAGAGTTGACCCTTGAAAGACCCGTGTCTGGGCGTGCCTGGGTATGTCAACGCTAAGTGATACCGGGCGACTAAATACGGAGTACCAGCGAGTTGCAAAGGCCAGCACACTGCCAAGAAAGCATCACCGCCGAATACGAAAAGGAAGACCACCAGCTGACCTGTCTCCAAGCTTAAAGCCTCGTCCACAAACACTCTCACCAATGGTTCACAGCAAGCAGGTATGTTCATTTACAGTGGAATTTCTCGATAGCTAACACTTGATGAATTAATATAGTCGTGTTTGAAAGCAGTTGGTGCTTCATGTAGAACGAATAACTTTTGTCATGCATTAAGCCTTCTCTTAACCCTGTACTCCATAAATACACCTTTCTGTGCCTTTGCAAACATAGTAGACCCAGCTCAGACGGCTCCTACAGGAGCCGTCTGATCGGAGTATGCTGTATTTGCCTATGGAATAATTTAGATCTGATTCTACATTTCCAGCTTTGGCAAACATTTCAAGCGTTAATACCAACCTAGTTAATATCCATGTCTTTGTTAAGATACATGGTGTCTTTGTGTATTTTATAAATATTCATGGAATGAAGGGTGAAAATACTCAGAATTTGACTTCTTATTCTAAGTTGACGCTGTAGGAAGATTTTACTACATGTTAGTCCTGTACACACTATGGACATTTGATCAGGTCTACTCTGTTTGCTTAATAACTACTCTGGTTCTGAGTCCACAGTTTCCATATTTACCCAAACAGTCTTGTATTCGTCGGCCTTGTAAAAATCAGTTTTTTTATTCATGAATTTCTTGTATAGATATAGGGTAGAGGGTTCAATTATTCTTTCAATTTAATATTTAGGTTTCGTTCGATTTAGTACGTGTCTTAGGGGGGGGGGGGTTCGTAATTAAATGCGTGTTTGGAATCTGATCAAATACAATTAGCCCGCTTAACACTTTACACCATAAATATGTCTTTGTAAACAGAGTAAACCCAGATCAGACGACTGCTATAGGATCAGTCTGATCAATATTCTCTGTTTATATATGGACTAAAACAGAACTAATATAGATATGTTTTTAACAGTTTCTCCTGTTGCCCTGTGCCATTATAGAAATTAATCTTATTAATAACCATGTTTTTATTATTTCGTAAAATGCTAAGCATTATTTTGCATTGCTTGCTGAATTTTAAAATACATTTCTCCTTCTTTACCCATGCCCTGTTGTATAATTACATATATCTTCACTGTGTACAAGTATTTCGCTGTGTAATCACTGCTGTGGAGTGCACTGGTTGCACAATCAATTTGTAAATAGTGTAGACCCTGATGAGACAGCTCCTGCAGGAGCTGTCTCATCTGGGTATTCACTATTTACAGGTATGTATATTGACGTGAATGGCAAGTGAAGGGTTAAATACCTTTAGGAAGGTTAATGCTGGGTGAAAGTAATGCAGAAAGCTCCTAGATGAGTTTTTTGCATTACTTTTACCCTGCATTAAGCTTCCATCTGTCTCCAAGACCAATAATTATACTGAATTAAACGTCCGGTTTAGAGAGGTTTTACTGTAATGATATATATAAGTCATCCGTTGTTCACATTTATCATATTTCGTACCATTTTACTGCAGATCCCAACTATTTCTCAGACAGCAGAATATATTCCAAACCTACCAGCCTTTGAGTGACAGCGGCAGAATATTGACATCCAGCAGTATCAGGAATTCTTGGAGCCTAGACGACTGGTCCGCCAAAAGAAGCCGTCTTCCCCACCTCCGTCACAGGGTTCTAGCAGTAAGATACTTTTGGATTCTGATGAAGAAGATTATCGCTAGGGCTGATCTACAAGCAAAAGCGCATCCGTACCTGTTGACCTTTTGAATGTTAGTACATGTAATATGTTAACAATGTTGATCCCAATCGGAGGATTTATAGGGTCAGACCATATTTGTCACTGAATGTACCCATTATGATGAAGCATTCCACTTTAAAGAATCAGGGTTTAACCCTTTGACTGCATGAAGTTAATGTAACGTAATTTACAAACTGGGTTGGTCCAGATTATATAGGAGTTCCCTGATCAGGTCCGGCTCTGTTTGCCATTCACATTCTTGTCGTAAAGTATACCCATTTGAAATGAAGCGTGTTTTACATTCAAAGGGTGTCGACGCACTTCCAGTTGTTTCAGCTGCCAGTGTTTTTATCCACACTTCACATACGCAATGTTATATAGTATACACATGTCAATGGTTTAGTGCAAGACTGTAAATAACTACAATATATAAGCACATTAAGCATTTAAAATGTGACCATTTTTCTTATAGTCTATAAATATATTTTGCTTTCATATTTGTTGAAGCATAGTGTGTCAGATAGAATGAATCGCGACGGTTTAATCGGATCTGGATAATCAGGACAAACACTGTACGAGTGTTTGCCCTCAACTATCACTACATGTGTGTATAATTCTTTTAGAAATGATACAAATTGGTTGTTGATATTTACTAGTAAAAACGCAGTTCCAAATGCGTACAAGACAGTACGAATAAGGTTGTTGGTCAAAGTGAAGGTAAAATATACTATCAGTGTTCCAGAGAAGGTTCAACATATAAACGTCATTTTCCAGAGAACGTATAAAAAATAAACGTGATTTGTCCAGAGAAAGTACAATGCATCAATGTCCAGAAAAGTTACAAAAAATGTTAATTTCGCGGAAAGGTACAATATAACATTGTCATTGGGTCAGCGAAGGTACAATACAGCGTCAATGAGATCCAGAAATGGTAGAATATATAAACGACATTGGTCCAGTGAATGTTCAATAAAACCTCCTTGGTCCAGAGAAGATACATCATATGAACAACGACATTGGTCTATGGAATGCAATGTTTAACTATATTTGGTGCAGCAAACTTACCAGACTCATGTATTATTTTTTCCCTGTCGTGCCCTTAACGGCTTACCTGCATGTGCTCTGACTTCAGCAAAGTCACTGAGTACATATTTGACGGATTGTCACAGTTATTATGCTATGTTTTACATGTTGTCCTGTGTTCACCGTCATCTATGTTGTGGGTAAGTCCAGCGGGGATACCTTTATTTACAATATTTGTAAAGCTAGGGTGACTTTGAGAGACGTGCGAGGTTAGGACGTCCGTAAACCGGTTTAAACCCCCAGTGGTGTTTTTGCTGCTGACCGTGCCAAGGCGGTACTCTCTTTGTCACCCTTCCTTTTGTTTGCCTTGCGTCTTTGTGCTTGTGGTTTGTTCATGTTGTGGAACGTTTGTCCCTGGTTCTTGTGTCTCTTTTGGTGTTTTCTGTGTTCATTTCGTGTGTGTGTGTGTGTGTGTGTGTGCGTTTGGGTGTGTGGTTGTGTGTGTGTGTGTGTCATACTGTCTATCGGTGTTTTGGTGGTGGTTGCGTCTTGCATGTGGCTTTGCCTGCTTGACTTTACTACTTTTCCATTCAGAGAAGCGTCAACATATTTATTTAGTATTTACCAACAAAAACGAAATAATACAGATATCCGACGTTCTCCTTCCATTTCTGGATTGAAGAGGTCGCCTTCATAGAGTACTAAACCTTTCTTGTCGGCGTACATGCAAAGAGGCCAGCGTGATTGCCAACTGTAAAAGGGTTCACAACCAAACATGCAGTATGTTGTATCCCTTTTAATGAATTTTTTAACATATTTGATGAACAAAGTCAGAAAATGGGTATGTCCAATAATTTTACGAAGCTTGCAAATCACATCACCATAAAATTCAGGATGTGAAATACCGTGTCGCAGAAGCGCCTTGAGATTACATTGGTACTTGCCAATAAGCGAGAGATTTCGATAGTAAAATTTATAGAAAGTTTTTCTTAGTTTATGGTATCTATATCCTTGCTTAAGCAGGCGACCTTTTAAATCCGGAGACGTTTTTGTCGTACCCTTTATTACTTTTCTACAGTTACTCTGTTTGCAGCTCAATCAATGAGCACACTAGCGATATGTGGATACAGTTGTTTCACTTAAATACGTTTTTAGTTTACATGCACTTCACCACTGTATTTGCCATAGTTGCTGTAGATTGGTCTGAGACCAATACGTTTATTCATACTGTTGTCTTTTAGGGTGGGGATGGAATAAGTGTGATGTTGGGTGCCCCTAAACCGGTTTAAAAGTACAAAAATGAGTCATGCAGGAAACACCACATACAGAACAAACAGCCGCCTGAACAGCAACACAAGGACACAGCAAATGTACATAACTATAAAAACATCAAGAGACGCATAAAGACAAAACACACATACAATAGGGGGAAGATGGAAGTACCGCCTTGGAACGGTCAATGACAAAAGTCACTGGGTGTTAAAGCGGTTTAAGCCCCCCAACGGTTTAAAACCCGATACATTCGTGATTGACCGTTCCCAGGCGGTATTGTGTGTTGGTTGTGTCTTTGTGCGTCTCTTTTGTGTCTTTTGTATGCATGTACATTTACTGTGTTTCGTCCTGGTGCTGTTTAGGCGGTTGTGTGTTTTGTATGCGGTGTTTACTGCATGACTCATATATGTACTTAATTTACGCGAATCTTTTCTTGACATCTGATAGCGATATAACAATGTTTTGATGCTATAACATGTAACACGTTTTTTTAAATTACATATTTGTGTATGTATTTTGGAATGTCTGGAGGAATTACTTACGATCAATGTTTTTAGTGTTTAATTGTATGTATATATACATACCCTTTACAGCTTCGCTCAGTTCAAAACAGTCCATTGCAAATATGGAATTAACTAACAATTTAATCTTAGTTAATAATAAGGTTACAAAATTCGTTTTTGACTACAACTGAGACAATGAGTAAGTAAACACCCCTATACCTGACGTTATAAAACATGTCACGACCGGTCTGTCAGACAGGTGGCAGCTTAATTCAGGTTGAAGGTCGTAAAGAAAGCTCCTTTGTGAGTCACACACGGCACCAAACACCACCAAGCAAGAAACGACACAGCCACAGGACACATATCAAGACATAAAACATTTAACATTAAGCATATCAAATAAAGAAGTTGACCATAGGGTGAAAGTAGGAATACCGCCTTGGAACGGTCAGCAGCAAAAAAAATGGCTACCGGGGGGCATAAACCATGTTTGCGAGTACCCAACCTCACACATATCCTACCTTCACGTCAAAATGTAAAACAAAACTTCCCATCCAGACAACTCCACAACAGTTGTGATAACCTTTGAAAATATCCTAACAACTCAATTTCATATCTGAATCTGAACTGTTTGAATGTTTACATCGCTGTAAAGAAAATCATTGTCTGCTCCTATTTGGATCTGGTCCCGACGTTATAAAACTTTTTGTTGAGTCTGAGATCATTCTTAATCATCTGATTTGTCAAATCCCGAGCTTGCTCCGATAGTTTCCTCTGATAATTAATATCACCATCACCCTTCACCATCCTACTAGTGAAAAGATTAAATCCTTTTAGTTTGAGAACCTATGGCGTATAACTTTTGAGATGCTATCAACAAAGTGTTAAAGAGTTTGGATCCTGATGAGACGCGGGGATATGCACCGTCTCATCTGGATTCAAGCTGTTGCAAATGGAAGTTAGTTCGCGAAAAGCAGAATAAGGGGTGATGGTGTTGCAATATAAATAGAACAAAAATCAGATTGTATAGTATAATAATGAAAGTACAAAAATGAGTCATGCAGGAAACACCACATACAGAACAAACAGTCGCCAGAACAGCAACACAAGGAAACTTCAAGCATAAGTTAAAATTGTATCAGCTCTTACTGCATTAGTGAGTTGGGTTTAACGGTACCGTGACACAAAGAGGTCATCTACCGCCGATCTTAATACATTAATATTCTTGCAAGAATAATGGAATCATAAATATTACATACGTGCTTTTTTATAATGGTATATTGAAACGTTTTCGCCAAGTAAGAAACTGCAGAATCCGTATTATATCTTAAGCAGACAGAGCTTAACAGTAGACGAACCCAGCTGACTCAAAATGGATCCATTTTGTTTCGGTCCATAAAATTCACTGATCTTGATGAAGGGAAACAACTCATTAAAACAAAAGTAAGGAATGATTACTGCTATTATCAATGTATATCCTCCCTTGCTATTACACGTTATATTTAGAAATATTACTGCAAATAAAGCAATGTAGACCTATAGCAAAACTTCATGTAATGGCCCTTACAGGATAATGCATACCAAATGCACGATCAAATTACAGTCTGTGTGCCCAATGCCAAAATCATACCTATATACAAATTGTTTTCTATAGGTCTTTTTGGAATTATTACACAAATACCTATTTAAACGCTGGATAAATTTCGTTTGCAATATTTAAGAAAAATACTGTATAAGTACAGTAAACCCTCGATACTTCGAACGTTTAGTAATGAAGACTATTTAGGCAGGTGGCTGCTTAATTCAGAGTGGGCTTTCTACATGACTTTCACTTTGCATTAAGCTGACACTTGTGTTAAAGATTAATAATGGTACGTATTTGAGTGTTAATAGTATCGAGCTCATACTGTACAGTAAAACCCCGCTGATGCGACCACTTAATAAACAGCCACTGGCGTGGTTAAAAGCAGGTGGTTGCTTAATGTAGGACGAAAGTTATGCAGAAAGCTCATATGGGAGCTTCCTGTATAACTTTCGTCCTGCATTAAGCTACCACCTGCCTCTGTCATATATAATTATGTCCCATGTGGGTGGTTGCATTAGGGAGTTTACTGTATATGTATTATGGTGACAAACAATCCAAATCTCAGACAGCGTCACATATTTTCTACGGCCAGATTCAAACTGTTTGCTTACGTCAATTTAATCCATACCCAGTATTAGCTGGAAATATTAAATCTTTCGATGCCAAATTTGTCGTCTGCAAACTTTGTCGTCTGTTGCAATTTTAATTGCTGTTTAAAAAACAAATAGGGTCAAGTAACAAACAGTTTGGATCCTGATGAAACGCCGATTTAGTGGTCGCATTTGGATTTAAACTGTTAGCATAAATGCGACATTAGCAGCGAAAAAGGTATTACTTAAACTACCCTTATGACATTTACTTCGAATTTTCGTCTAACAAAATATAGCTACAGTACAACCTCTCTATAACGACCACTAAATTGTTTTAATTAGGAGCGTTCTGTTTTACTTTCACCTTGCTTTAAGCAGCCAGCTGCCTTTAACATAAAATATTTGATGTAATTTAGTGGCCGTTATAGAGAGGTTTTATTGTACAACACGAGTATCGCACATTACCCAAACGTTCAGACAAATCTGTTTCAATCCCTATCAAAATGCTTTTATACGGGCAGCCCAATCACGACATACATCGCATTCCATTAATTCAACCCTTAAAGCTTTAAAGGTTTAGACATATGACCCATCCAATTGTGCAATGTACAGAATTGGTACAATTATTATATTAAGTAATTGACATGCAATTTCCGCAAAACCATTGCTAGGCTTAAAACATGCCAAGAAAACAACATTTAAATACACGCGATGTTTTACGTTTGTTCTGATATCGTTAAACAGTTCAACAGCAGCATATTGACGAGTTTCGGGCTCATTCGTATCAGTTTATCCCTTACCCCGTTGTGAAAAGGTTGGGTCCAATCACATTTGGTGCAGTTTCGGCTACCAAGATTCGGAAAACCCATTGTCGAGCGTCAGGCAGATTGGACAGGGACATAGCTAGTGATACGGACTAACGCCCGAGCGTAACATCCACCTGGAGGGTGAAAACAGTAGTATGGCTAATAAGGAACACAATTCGAAGGCTAAGGGGTAGACTTTGAAACAAGTTCTGTAATTTTTAACCCATTCCGTCATATTGTTGCCTTTTGACGCCTCTGTGAAAGTCACCCTTCGAAACCATTGTGTTAAAAAGAGCATTTGCTCTTTGTGGTTTATTTTCTTATTTTCGCTTTCGTTTTACTATTTGTTAAGCAACAGTCACTTTCTTGACTGCCACTTATCAATATGTCTTGACAAGGCAGATACGGCCGTAGCCGGCGGCAGTTTGTGTACTGTTATTTAATTTTGCAGTCGCATTTCTGACAATTAAACTAAATGACGGTTTTGACAAATCGCCTTTAGAGTTACTTGAATTACTCGAAACATGTACGAAATACCATTTGCAAGTGTGCCTTGCTTGTGTAGAACTGGACCTTCCCGAAGAAAAGGTGTACGCTTTAATTATCCCTTTTTGAAAAGTGTCCATCTTCCTTTATACTACTGTTATTAATAGGAACAATCTCTATATGTTTAAATGTCAATACAACGCATTAACCGAATTTGTCAATTCATCTTTTTCAAACACGTATCAGTTTACATGCAGTCTATATGTTAAAACTCGAATCAATAAAAGTACTGTACTGAAACAATTGAGCAAACTGCATTGCTATCCATGGTAAGCGTGAAAGTAAACATTCACTAACATGTTGTTCCGCATAGTGGTGTTTTCAAGTTCTGATGGGCTTTCATGGGCACCAAAAACACACAGTGCCTAGTAAAGAAGTACAGTAAACCTCTCTATAACGGCCACTAAAATGTGTTAATTAGTTGCAGTTTAGGACAAGTAGTTGCTTAAAGCAAGGTGAACGTAAAACAGAACGCTCCTATTGGAGCGTTCTGTTTTACATTCACCTTGCTTTAAGCAACCACCTTGATGTAATTTAGTGGCCGTTATAGAGAGGTTTTACTGCAGATTATTACACCTATGATTCCCCAAGGACATTTTAACTTATTTTAGATATATTTCATGAGCCGAATTCCTGTGATCTCGGCCTTTCCATTTTGCAAATACGTAAGTACTCATTATCATTTATTAGGTAAACGGTTATAAAACAAACCATATCTAAACCAACCTCTTACATGTAACCCTTCAAAGGCGGGAAACAAGTATGCTGATATTTGCAAACAGTATATACCTTGATCAGAGTGATCATATAGAGAGGAGCCCCTTGATCAGGGTCTGCACTGTTTGTCATGCATGTCTTTCATACTGGGTGGACTCTATATATGGACACTGATAGACTCTGATAATTCAGCGCTGCAAGAGTTAGAAAGAATTCAAATTGACGACATAGTTGGAGATTTCTATTTACCCGGGTGTGTGTTAATAATGATGTCTGCTTAATATCCGAATGTAAACGGTGACATCCGATTCGTTGAAGCCTTTGAGAAACTATTGACTCTGATCGGGAACCAATCTGTTATATCGCCCTTAGAAGGCAATCCGTTAATTATTCTGTATCAGGTAGGCATCTTATGACACAAATAAAACCTGTCTTAAGCGGCGACTCATTTATTGAACGAGAGAGAGTTAAACATGCAGGTGATTGCTTAATGGAGGACAAAGGTGATGCAGAAAGCTCCGAAAGGAGTTTTTTGTATTACTTTTGACCTGCATTAAGCTGCCCCTGCCTTTCATAAGTATGATTAGACCTCTTTTTGACGGCCGCTTAAGACGGGTCCTACTGTATATGTATCTCATTGCTGGATGTAACGAGAATCTACAGCAGTGTGGGCAATGAAAAGACAGTGACAGTTGCAAGGTTTGTATGTGTATGGTATTAGTGTTTCTCACATAACTCCCCTTATATCCGGGTTAGAACAACGGGTTAAGAATCTATTATGAGTAACACGTGTAAGAACACTTTATATTATATATCAACATGGAAAAACCGATGTTTACATGTCATTAAAAGGGCGAAAATAGATCTAGATCTACACTGTTTCGGTTATGTGAGGAGAAGAATCAGATGTTCGTTGTCTTTTAAGATCACATGTTTCTAAACTCACCAAGAAAATGTTATTAAGCCCGCCAAAGGCTAGCTTTATAACATTGTCTAAGGTTCGTTTAGGAACATGTGATCTTAAAAGAAAACTCGCGACATATCCTCTGAGCAATCTTCGAGTGAACTGAATTCGCTTTTGTAGAGTTGCATTATGTTCTACATCATACGTGACGTTTTAGTGTCGCAGTGACCTAATGATGTTGAAGCAGTGTGAAGAAGGCAAGGACCATTCTATGGAGGTCGTGAGCGAGCGCGTATTGCATTTCATTCGTGCTTCTGGTATCGCTGTACACTGTTGTGAGTCATTTTAACCCTTCGCGTGCTATACCTACCTGTACATAGTGAAGACCAAGATGAGACAGCTCCTGCAGGAGCTGTCTCATCAGGGTCTGCTCTATTTACAAGTTGATTGTGCAACCAGTGCACTCCACAGCAGGGATTGCACAGCGAAATACTTGTACACAGTGAAGATATATGTAATTATACAACAGGGCATGGGTAAAGAAGGAGAAATGTATTTTAAAATTCAGCAAGAGAAGGGTTAACATTTCCTGCCTGTTTTCTATTTTAGTTTTGTCAACAATCTAGACAAACAAAATGCATTTTATCTGATGGTATCATTTTATGTCAGGTATATATTTATACTTCTCGTCATGTGCTGGTTCCTCTCAGCATGAAGTTATTAGGAAAGTTCGTCAACAATGAACCAACACTCAAATGGTTTGGTAAAACAGACATACAGTAAAGGTTTCTGTTGTTTATTGTGCTGAAAATATGTACTGCCGAAACACAAATATGTTGCATTTGTTTTACTTTCTTCTGATATGTACAAGCATTTGAAAGTCTGTTGAGCGAGTGTCGAACAGCTTGGATCCTGATGAGACGCCGAGCTGTGTGTGGATACTTTCCGATCAAAATCGACAATTCATTACATTGATGTTTTAATGTGTAGTCCGTGTTATGTTTGAAATAATTTTTGACGTGTGTAAAATTGACAGAATCACAGGCGTCACATGATTATGACACCTAGGATAAACAAAAAGTGCATTGCCGTTAAATCTGCTCTCGTTAATAGCGAACTGGCTCGCATTAACAAACAGTACACATTTTACAGTGTAGTAAGGGTTAAGATGAGGGTATATAATGCTTGTAGAGTTGTTGTTAATTTTAATACGTAACAAGCCGCATTGACTGTAAGGAGACATACGTTCCTAACAGGATAGGCTTGATCTAGTTCTAAAGATTCAAATATCTTATTTAGCTTTTTTCAGCAATGTTGGTCAAACGTATCCTGCACACATACTATTGAGCCTAGAAATCTCAAACTCGAAGAACTACAAAATCGATATGACTCGAGTCAAATATACGGTCCCTTCCAAAATCTGTAATACAAACTGGTTCAAAAATTTACCACTGTCCCGTATCTAAAAAACATACTACAGCTTCATGCAGGTCGCGAGTAATGCTAAAAAGCTCCTGCATTATTTTCAACCGGTATTAAGCTGCCACATCGAGTAAGTTTCCAAGTTAGAAAAATAACTGATGATTAGAACTCAAATTATCTCGATTTGTTCAAGATATCGAGTACCAACGTATGTTAAACTTCGATATCTCGAACTGGGATAATTCGAATTTCACGATAACTCAAAAATAATTCGGCCCTTCCAAAACTTACAATACAGAATTGCTCTAATAATGTATTTCTACAGATATCTAGAAACACATGTGACAGATTAATACAGGTCTAAAGTAATGCTGAAAGCTCCTACAGGACCTTTCAGCATCACTTTAGACCTGTATTGAGCAGTGCCCTTGAGAAAGTGTTCAGATTAGAAATCGGACGACTCGAACTGTTATCTCAAACTAATTTGTATAGTCCCTTGAAGTTGCGAGTTATCGAAGTTCAAATGTAGTTAACTATCAAGAACGTTGGTTTAAAGATTTATGTTTATTTCATTCTGTGGTAAATACCATACTGATATCGCTTCAAGATATAATTACACCGTTCTTGTACCATGTTTAAGAAATCGGTCGACATACTTCTTTTCCATGCATCAATATGTTCCGACGAATTTGACCTGACGGTACATATTACGCAGTTGTCCGGATTTCCAGCCATCGTTATATTGTAAATGTACTGGCGAGCATTCTCAGTGAAGTCTGTGCCACAGAAATCATACATTTCCTTGGCGGCTTCAAATGGGTTTCTTGCAATACGTTCATAAAATACCGTCATTATTCTGTCGGGATATTTCTGTTGTAACAATTCTTCCTCGAGAACATCGTTCTCTAAACGCATGCAGAACTTGTTTATACATTGATGGAACCCTCCTTTTTTCCCTAAGCACATCCCCAGCTTTGACTGTGAGAGCAGGGTGGAACGGGGGTCTCGTACCAAGTGTATTATTTTTAAATTTGGCAATTTGTCAAGCAGATGTTTGACTGTACTTAATTCGACGCGGATGGTTTTTACTATCTTTATATGAGAATCTTCGCAAAGTTGCTGAAACTTCTTCACACAGTTTTTTCTGTTTCCCTGTTTTCTCAGACAGACATGGTAGAGTTTTGACTTCGAACCATATCCTATGAAACGATAAATAAAATACATGTATTGTATCAGTAAAAACAAAACACATATCAAATGTACTTTATTCTATCTAGAAAATAAATCCTCAGAGTTTAGTTTCCGAAATTGAAAGGGTTACATTTGCAAATAGCTGTACTAAATTGCAGGTCGCAGATGATGTTGAATCATATTCATACTTGATTTTATGAAATGATTTGATTGATTTCAAACATATGTTATCGTCCTCATAGAACTTAACATATACTATGTTCATTATTACATATGAAATAACACACCTGACGAAAATATGATGAAAATGATTCGAAATAACAGAGAGCATTTCGAATTGATTCAGTTTGTCTATAGTAAGTTTATATGGCAAATACATTCTAAATAAGTTACGATACTTACCAAGAAACGTTTTGTCCTGTAACGAAACGCTGGGTAAGCTTGTTATGTTGCACGTAAACCAGTTATGGAACAAATCAACTGCTTCGTCTATGTAATGAAATGGTGGAAACCTGTACAATAACAAATAACACATTTGTTAGAATGAGACACTGTGACAGAAGATAGTTCGTTGAACACTAAGAGCTATATAATTATACTCAACAAAGTTTTAACATGTTAGTCAATCTTTGACGATTGATTCATTCCATGAAATTGCACTGTGGATCATGCCCTGGTGTGCTTGTCAAATGGTGTACGGTAACATCCCTTTAAATCGGAATTCGAGTAGAGAAAACGTTATATACGTTTAGGCAGGTGACTGCTTAATGCAGGGCGAAAGTCATGCAGAAATAATAAGCTAGTAAGAACTGTGTAAACGTGACCAGAAAGGACTATGGGATACTTGTTTTGTTCTCTTTATTTCAGCAATGAACGGATTAGTATGCACTCCGCATGTGTTATCAATACCACCTTTTAGTTCCGTTGATGTATTCCATCGTCACATTTCGTTCAGATATGTATTGAATACTTCTAAGTGGCTCGTATACATAAAATGCCTCGGGACTATGCTGAAGTATGTCTCCCGTTAGACTGGAACCAGATCGCATATAGGTAAGAATAAGAACCAGTGTCGCCTCGTTGCGTCCGTAGAATTTGGTCTGCTGGTAGCGTCCGCCGTCATTTAATGATTGAACAGTTTTCCAAACAAATGTTGACGGAACATAAAAACCTGAAATGAACGCATTTCAATGAATTTAGTTAAATGGAAAAATCTCTTGGGAAAATTTCTGATACCGTAGCAAGCATGGTACAACCAGAGGCGCCTGATCTGGTCTTGGTCGTTTTGTTTGTCACTCATCAGAGTCTGTAATAAAACCTACTCTATATATTTCCAAAGACATACAAGGCAAAGCTCAATGAATACTCCATATTTACATGGTGTCTGGTATTGACCTACATGTACTTTGATTACGGTGTAATCAGAACCATGTTCAAATGAGAACGCACATTTAAAAGTTTTGCCATGATCTAAAGCAATATTGGGTACATATTCGAGCGCAGAACACAGTAAAAATGATAAAAGCCAAACTATATTAAATCCTAAGAGAGCATGCACTAATTTGTTGTAGTGGTCGCTTACGACAGGTCTACTTTAAACTATTACCGAACGTAGCGTCTTATATGAGTACACATTGATTTGAGCCATCTGTTAGCCCTTGTCTTCGTGTAAAGATGTTGATATGTTCGATTCGAATGGTTCAAAGCATTTCATACGTATATTATTGACTGACAAACCCGGGCCCAAGTTGCTTTCAAATGAAAGGTGATGCAAAGTAGGGTAAACTAGAGTCATATCATCCTCCTTAAAGAAGTCCTTATTTATCCTCCTTAAAGACGTCCTTTGCAGTTGGTTATATTATCCTCTTTAACGGTGTCCTCTAGAGTAAGTCATTGTATCCCTTTTGTAATTGAAAAAGTAACAAAGTCAAGCAGGAAATAAACACACAAAAAACGCCACCATCACCAAAACACCTACAGAAAGCAAAGCAATTAATACTCATACACACATACGGTAGAAAGTCACATACAACACATCAATAGACAGCATGTCACACACACACAACCAAACACACGAGAACACAGAAAACACCAACAAATACACGAGTACGAGAGATAAACATGAACATAACACAAGCACAAAGACACAAGACAAACAAAAGTAAGGGTGACAAAGAGAGAACTGCCTTGGCACAGTCAGTAGCAAAATCACCACTGGGGGGTTTAAACCGGTTTACGGACGTCCTAACCTCACACTTATCTCAAAGTCACCCTAGCTAAACAAACATTGTAAATAAAGGTATCCCCGCCGGACTTCACCACAACATAGAAGACAGTAATCACAGTACAAAATGTAAAACACAGCATAACAAGTAAGCCTTCTATAGTCAGTCATTGTATCCCTTTTAACCCTTCGCTTGCTATTCACGTCAATATACGTACCTGTAAGTAGTGAAGACCCAAATAAGACAGCTCCTGCAGGAGCTGTCTCATCAGGGTCTGCACTATTTACAAGTTGATTGTGCAACAGTGCACTCCACAGCAGTGATTGCACAGCGAAATACTTGTACACAGTGAATATATATGTAATTATACAACAGGGCATGGGCAAAGAAGGAGAAATGTATTTTAAAATTCAGCAAGCGAAGGGTTAAGAAAGTCTTCTATTGTCAGTCAAAGTATCCTCCTTAAGGAAGTTCTCTAAAGGTTCGGTTGTTTGTTTAACCCATTCCCTCATATTGACGACTTTTGACGACTCTGTAAAAGTCACTTTGTGGAACCATTGAGATAAATAGAACATTTTCTTCATAGGAGCAAATGCTCCATTTATCACAATGGTTTCAGAACTACAAAATTCTAAAAGTTTCCATTCCCCTAGTCAATGCTCCTTTTCGCTAGATTAATTCAAAGAGGTTGTGTCTAATATGGCTTTGAGGGAATGGGTTAATGTTCCTGAAATTATGTTCGCTTGTAGTCCTCAACCATTAAACATCCACATGATTGGTAAAAATATGGGTCTTCTAAATTTACTCGAACTTAATAAAGGTTTACATTTCTCCACGATAAATGTGGAACGAATTACGAAAATAGCGCGGTACTTGAAACATATGATGCGTAGATCGAACGTTTATCAAGAATTTTAACCACTGTGTCCCTTACATTAAACATATTTAACAAGAACCAGTTGAATTGACTGGTAAAAGTGCAAACAGTCATAATGGTAACGCCACACATAATAAGGCATGACACCAAATATATCCAAAAAGCACAATTACCGCACATAACATGACGAGGCACACAACAAGACAGAACGCATTAAACATTTACCATAAAAATATTAAAGTAGAGAATATGGTGAAAGAACGAATACCGTATTTGAACGATCATTAGCCGAATAAGGATACTGGGGGATTAAACCAAGATTTTGGGTACCCAAATATACCCTTATCCCACCTTCACTCAAGTCAAAATGTAAAGTACCCCCTCCCCCTCAAGAAAACTCCACAACATGTAATGGTATCAAGACAAAATCATGTTCAAATGACACAAATAAATAATGTGATAAGCACTAAACATTTCTACACCGACATTTTGATAGCAGAGAATGAGATATAGATACAAGGGGAATCTAAAGATGTAATGTTTTATTGGAAAGAGAACAACAATGCCATCTACAATATGTACTCAATCACCAGTCCGAGACAAGAGCAATCATGGAAAAGAAGTCATTTGGCGTAAGACAGACATGGCATAATACAAACAACCAGCTTCCTCCCCCTGTAAGTGGGTTTTAGAGGACACTTTCATAGATTATTAGAATTTCCCGCCATCGCACAAGCAAAGAGGGAAGCATAATGCCCAACTGTAAAGGGGTCGTTAACCAAGCATGCAGTGTGCTGCAAAATAGTGGAGTTGTAGCCGTTTAAGTCATCATATCGAAATGTTTGGGTAAAAAGTATATTTAAATATCCACAACATCTATTTATTTAGAACATGTTGTGACATTAGTTTAATAAAACCAGTTCACTATTATTCGAAATACAAAGCATGATAGCTCAACAGTCTTAAGTGTGTATTCAGAAACATGTTTCTAGAATTATCTCCAAACTGCTACAAATGTTTTATCCACCCACTATTGTACGGAACTATGTTTTACCACCCTTTCACGAGGTGGTCTCTACATTGAACCTATAAAATACAGGCATCGGTCGTACTTAGGATATGCACCGGCCATACAAGGTACTGTAACACCTCTTTAAACCGACGTTAAATGTAGTATAAATAGTTGTCTTGGAGACAGGAAAGGGCAGGAGGTCGCTTAATGCAGGATGAAAACCATGCGGAAAGCTCCAGGATGTTCAACCTGCATTACGCAGCCACTTGTCTGAAGGTGTCTTAATTCATCGGGTTAACTGTATATAGGATCTGTCACATGTTGTCATTTGAGATCAACTTTTCTTACACGGGTCTAGAAAATAAGTTATTTAGCAAGCCTATGTCATGTTTGATATTTTATTTCTGAACCAATTCAAGAAAGGTTTATCTCAAATGACAACGAGTGTCAGATTCTATTTATCATATAAGCGATTCGCTCAATTTCGATATTTAGACGTAGGGACAGAACAATATCCGGCATACTGTAGATTGGCTTTGGTTATATTATAGATTGCCATTGGTCAGATAGAAATTGGTCATGCTGTTAATATGCATTGATGCACTGTAGATAGGCATAAGTCATACCATAGATTAGATCTGGTATTGGTCTTACAACAGATAAATATTGGTTATACTGTAAATCGACATTGATCATATTGTAGACATGCATGCTACATTGTGCAGACAGGCAACGGTTATACTATATATAGATTACTCATGATATACATAGGCATTTGGCCTAATACAGATAGACATTGGTCCTGCTATAAATATTCATATGGCATATCATAGATAGGCTTTTGACATTCTGCAGATATACATTGGTCATACTATACATAGGCATCGGTCATAAAATTGATAAACATTTGTCATATTGTAAATAGACATTGCTCATAATATAAATAGGCACTCGTCATGCTGTAGATAGGCATTTGTCATAATGTATTGGTCATACTATAAGTAGCCATTTGTTGAACTGTAATTAGACATAGTCCGGCAGTGCTCAAAAATGGCCATGCAATTGCTGGCAAAGTTGTTTTATTACGTATTCTGATAGACAATGCCTTGGAGGTTCAAAATCCACCTGGTGCCAGAATGGCACTCTTTGTCGTTTTTCTAGAAACAAGATGGCGTCCAAGATGGCCGCCATGGCATGATTTCATCGGATTTCAGATTGTCATATAACAGATCCGCTCAATTCGCTGAGGGTATATCCATCATAGCTGATGACACAGACGTGTTTGTGCTGGCTTTATACCACATGCATGCTCAGCAAATCCCAGTTCAAGTCTTCGCGGAGTCGCCTGTTCAATGTCGTGCAGTTATTGATATCAATGCAACTATTGAATCTAACAAAAGCATAATATCTGATATATATCATAATATCTTGGGCTAAGATGACATGGACGCCTATATCAACAGCACCACTCATTGCCACTTTGCCACCAGCAACTGAGTCATTCCAGTAAAAATGCCAAACGAGCACACCATCAGACTATTGTGTGGAAGCATGCACTTGATCAGGACCCACCAAATATTGACTCATGTGAATATGGATGTTCCGGGATGAAGAAAAGAAGACGTTAATGCAGATACTATCTCCTGATAGTGCGAAAATAGCACCTTAATACATTCTAAAATTGATTAAATGCTCATGTAAAAGCGAAACACCGTGCTTCTTCATTCATGAAGTAAATTATTGATTATTGATTAACATACTGCATTTAGAACGTAAGTTAATACTGTAGATGCCAAAATTTATAAATAGAGTGAATGATGTGACATCTGTTGATTTGTATGTTTATGAAACAGTGATTTCAAATGTGTTGATTAGTTCAAAGACAAGCAGCTCTCATTTACAAAAATATGTGACATAAAGTAACCAATACAGTGTAAAATAGCATCAATGTGAGTTCCGTTGATAATATTATGATGTGACGAAAATATTTCTATGTACAATGGTTATATTTCAAGAATTGCTAGTCATTTCACTAGTATTACTACAATAAAAGACTACTTGAAATGTTGGCCATACAGTAGCTATACATTCGCCATACTACATAAAAGAATTGGTTATGATATAGACAGATATTGGTCATATTCTAGACAGCTGTTCGTCATACTACAAACTGATCTTGTTCATACACTAGATAAACTACTATACCGTAGACTGACATTGTTCATAGAATATGTAGTCATTAGTCATACTGTAGATAGGCATGGGTCATACTACAGATTGGTAATGGTCATGTTTTAGGGTAGTTATCGGTCTCATTTTAGATAGTCATTGGTCATGCTTTAGATAGTCATTGGTCTCATTTTAGATAGTCATTGGTCATGCTTTAGATAGTCATTGGTCTCATTTTAGATAGCCATTGGTCATGCTCTAGGTGGTCATTTGTCTCATTTAGATAGTCATTGGTTGTACTATAGATATGCATTCGTCACATTGTAGATAGGCATTTGTCACATTGTAGGTAGGCATTTGTCACATTGTATACAGGCATTACTCATAACATAGATAAGCACTGGATTATATAGATTAACATTATTACATGTGTCATAGTATAGAAATACATAAGTCATCCTATAGATATGCATTAGTCATGCTGCATATACTATATATATACATTGACCTTATTATAGACAGTCATTGATTATATTGTAGATAAACACTGGGCATGCTATAGATAAGCATTCGTTATACTATATTATAAATATGCACCTTCATTGACCATACAGTATAGGATTTATATTTAGAAGTTGGGTTTCAATCTAATTAGGACTACAGTAAAAACCTCTCTAAATCGGAATTTTAGAGAGGTTTTACTGTGAAAAAAATATGAGAATTAATACAAAGCACGAACACATTTGATAACATTGGAGTTTGGAGCATTGTAATGTCAGGAACATGTAACAATGTTCAAAGGATATTTTTCATGTGGAGACGTTTCATTTCGTACATACAAAGCCTTCGCAACCGATGTCAAAGAGTTATATGCAGATATGATATCTTATGCAATACCAGTACATTTCTCGTAGATAAAGAGACACTTTTCAAATACTAACACCAAAACGTTTTTTTCAACGACTCTCTAATGAGTTGTCACAAAATAGGTGTTAAAGGGGATGTCCCTACATTTGACGTTTTTCAAAAACACCTAAAATATATAAAACTCATTTGTGTATATGCTGAAAAGTAATATATCTCAAGAACACCCACCCATTTACCATTTATAATGACAAAACATCCATGTGTTTGATATCGCCGGTCCCGATTATACTTCCCGATGTTTCAGTTTCATTCGGGCTTGGTTTTAGTTTCGTAACTGTTCGTCCTATTCCCGTTTCTCTGACCACTTCCGAGAAAAGCTATTACGTAAACAATGACGGGATCGGGTGATCATCGGCAAGATTTTAACGGAAAAGGCCGAGAATATTGTGTTGTAGAACAAAAATTATAAGTATTGATGAAATCGGTTTATTTGTATCACAGGGGCATTTTTCGATATAAGTTCAAATTGGCAACTTTCATAATAATAATTGAGCATAACAAATACCAAGTTTTACGATATTATTGAAAATATGCGTTCATTGTAGGGACTTCCTCTTTAATGGAGACATATATGAGCTACACTTTCTTTAATTTGCGCATTGTATCGGATTTGACGGATATACCGGTATATAAGAGTTGTTCTTGTGCTAATATACTAACCTATCTGTGCTTTTGCTTATTCTATTCTGTTGCATTGTTTCCAAATGATCTGAATCAGTCTGGGACACTGGGTTATGCGGTGTACAATAACTACAATTCCGCTCGAAAATAGTTTTACTTACGCCATAAAAACAAAAGGGTAGCTATAAAACTCCAGACTATCACAAGCACGAATCCTGACTTCCATATGTTTGACATCCTGTAGCGATCTGCTAATCTGACTAATAGGTCCGTAGTTTATTATCCGTTAATCTGTTGAATAAATCTAACTAGCTCCACCCATCCTTAATGATTTAAACAAACGATCAAATTGCATCACTGTAGAGAATGATTTATATATCAAACGATGCCGACCCTCGTCAAAAGGCTCTCCCAGGAGACGTGTAATGTGATTCAACAGTTTGTAAAGGTTTTTACGCAGTAAAACCCCGCTAACGCGACAACGTAATGAATAAACATATCTGTCTTTATAAGTAGGTGGTTGCTTAATGCAGGACAAAAGTAATGCAGAAAGCTCCTCTAGGAGCTTTCTGCATTACTTCTGTCCTGCATTAAGCTACCACCTGCCTCTACAACCCAGACTTATACCTCTTTTAGGTGGTCGCATTCGAGGGGTTTTACTGTCCTTGGCTCCCGCATTGTTTACAATTGTATAGATAAGTGTTTGACAAAATTTAGTAAATGTTTCGGGTCTGAACTGTTGGATATAACAAAGCATGCATACTACACACTTGATGTAAGCGCATACTTCATTGGTTAACATTTGAATGCCGAATCATCCGCAACACTTAAATTCAATACATTACTTAACCATTATCCCGCTGTCAAATACGAGGAGTGTTCAAATATGAATGCAACAATGGCAAAATAATTATATCAGTCGTTCAATATTTTCACCACGATGTGGTACACAAAGTTTTGGTCTTTTAATCCAATTTTTAAAGCGTTTCATACTCTTTTCGAGGTGTACTGTTCAAACACTGGAAAATAGCAGAACCGTGACTTTTGCGCGTTTGATAATATCTTCCAACAAGGTCTTTTGTTAGCCTCGGAAATAGGAAAAAGTCACAAGGGGCAAGATCTGGATAATAAGGAGGTGAGGAAGCTCGACAACCTTTTCCTGTTTCAGATATTCGCGTACAATGGCCGCTTTGTGTGACGAAGCATGCAACAGCCTGACACGATGGAAACCAGTTGCTGGTTGACGCTTTGCAAAATATTTCTGATTAATGAAGTACCTTGCCTTTGTAAAGCTTGGCATTTACAAATTTACCCTTTTGTACGGTAATTTGAATAGCAGGACCTCGATTTGTAAAGACAATTTCATACATTACCTTTTTTACGCTCATGATGTGCGTCACTGGGTTATTTATTAGCCAAATTCAGAGAACCACAAAGCGTGTGCGTCAGTCACAACGGAATGTATTTTGTGAAGAGCACACCAAACAAATATGAATTATGCGAAAATAAATTAATAAAACCTGACATACACGAATTAAACAATGAAGGAATGTCTTACACTTCATATTTTTTTGTATAACTGAGATTACCTGAAAAGCAAGGCACGACACTTTAGTGGAGCTCACGTGGTAGGCTATACTTAGTAAGAACAGTAAAACCTATTTGTAGGCATGCTATTAGTGTACAAATGACAGAACGGGACAACATAATTATATGTAACTATGGAGGACAATATGCATCAAAGATGCTCATCAGTACTGTAAACGGCTGACATGATCCTGTAACATGTATTTTGCTAAACAAGGTCTTTGAATTCCTTTGGTTGCCCATATTTTATTCTGTATCTTCCGCCTGGGATCAGGCCCATGTCTCATCGCCGGTAGTATTATTCACTGCGGTTCTTGATACGGAACCGTATTTTGTCAGTGAAAGGAGAACTTTTCCTAAACATTTTAGCTTTAGTGTACACGAGTAGACAGCGTTTATCTAGCTATTGTCAAAGCTAGACTGAACGGATTAAAACATGTAGTGTATCAATATAGAGCTTACACATTCCTCTATACGATACATGTAACTATTTCGTACAAATTGTGGTTACGGGCGAGATATCGGCCTGGTTGCATTCATATTTGAACACCCCTCGTATAATGCTATTCAAGTGTCTGTACTGTACACTTTGATTGACCAATTCAGATTCAATTAAAGTTCAAGATATTCGATTGACAACTGTCAAACAGCTTGGATCATGATAAGACGCCGAGTTTATACGTTAGCCAGGTTGCGGAAAGTGGGATACGGCTTAAAATACATGCAACCCACTACCAAAAGAAGGCATACATTCTTTAAAACTTTACACAATAGATCGTTTAAACATGATTAATAAGGTACCTAGTTTAAAGACGATTTAACAGCACTGGACTTATTCTACATTGATTATGATTTAAATAAGATAATCATACATGCAGTATACGAATATTACATTCTAGTGTATGACATTCCAGTGTGTGTTCAACAATGAACAAGGAAAGATGCCACACGGTAAAGCACAGTCACAAGCTCGAAGTGCACGAACAAAAGAGTGCCATTGGGGTGAAGCAGAGGCATGATCCCGAGGTTTTAAAACTTTTTGCCTGAGTCGGAGATCATTCTCAAGCATCGGATACTTGAGAGAGTGGTCTCAGACTCACCCTCGGAATGTTTATAACCTCGGGACATGGTCTCTGTTTTCTGACGGTTCCAAGTGACATTATTGATGTTCAGGTTTAAGGTGGCGAGATAGCTTAGCCCTAGATATCGAAAAATCATATTTAAGACTACCTAGAGCCATTTTTCTGAGCCTAGTTAGTTAGTTATATTATTTATTTGATTATTTATCAGAAACATCGAAAATCCTATCTAAACCGACATTTAAAATTCATTTAAAGGTGCCAGTTTGATTTTTTCAAACAGCGATTACAAATTTATCTTTTGGACTTAACTTAAATGTATTTTCGATATTATTGATACGCGAATGACTTTTTACAAATCAAATTACCATCTTTTACCACCTCGACCTAGAGTTACATTTCGCTACTTGAAGAAAAACATTTCTAATTTTCATTCAGATTATGTTCTTGTTCCTGCTGACAAGGCATCAAACAATGTGATCACTATTTGAAGATTGTACTATGTTGATGTTTTAAAGAAGGAGCTAACTGATTCAAAAACTTATATAACAATTCAAACACCTGAAAAAGATATAGTCTCGGAACATGTAAATATGTGCAATAATTTTAAGTCTGGTCCTAACATAAAACAACATAAACTTTCTACCTTGTACTGGATTCCGAAACTACATAAAAAAACCTTATAAGCCGCGTTTTATTGCCAACTCTAGCTGTTGTACCACTACTAAATTATCTATACTTTTGACGTCCTGTCTTACTACGATCAAAGAACATGTAAAACTCTACTGTGATAAAATATATGAAAATTCTGGTATTAATGTTTTTTGGTCCATAAAACATTCAAATGATGTTTTAACAAAACTTGAAAATGAACAGTATAACATTTCTTTACTGAGCTCTTATGATTTCTCTACACTCTATACTACTCTACCTCACCATCTTATAAAGGATAAACTTGTTAAATTACTAGAAAAAAACTTTGCCAGAGAAAACAAAATGTTCATTGCTTGTAATGTTCAACGTTCATTCTTTTCGAATTCAGGTGTTGAACATTACACAATGTGGACTTGCCTTGATGTTTGTAGATCTCTTACCTTTCTTTTAGATAATATATGTGTGCGTTATGGGGATACCATATATCGTCAAGTTGTTGGTATACCCATGGGTACAAATTGTGCCCCTCTTGTTGCAGATTTGTTTTTGTATTGCTACGAGAGAGATTTTATGCTTAGCTTAAAACCTGATACACAAACCGATATTGTTAATGCTTTTAATAAAACTTCAAGGTATTTAGACGATATTTTGAATTTAGATAATCCTTATTTTGATACTATGGCATCTTCAATTTACCCAAAAGAACTGTCTTTAAACAAAGCTAATCAATCTGACATTAATGCTTCATTTTTAGATTTGAATCTTTCAATTACAAATGATAAAGTTTCGTCCAAAGTATACGATAAAAGAGAAGATTTTAATTTTAAAATTGTTAATTATCCTTTTCTAGATGGGGATGTGCCACGTTCTACATCTTATGGGGTTTATATTTCTCAACTTATTAGGTTTGCCCGAGCCTGTTCTTTGCTTGAAGATTTTAACAGATGTAATTTAGTTATAACTGATATACTTCTTAAGCAAGGTTACAGATATCACAAACTTCGGAAAACCTTTTCTATTTATTATAGTTTTATTATCGAAATTTACCTCTCATTAGTAAATATAATTGCAATCTACGGACGTTACTGCGACAAGGCATTTCTCAACCAGAATTTTATGGGGATGTTATCTACAAACTTAGGAAAATTCGGGGTCATATCCATTTTCATGATTTGTTTATAAAACGCATTAAAACATTTAAAAAGAAAGGTTATGATCCTATTATATTGCAACGCACTGCATGTTTGGTTATCGACCCTTTTACAGTCGGTAGCTACGCTTCCCACTTTGCTTGCGCGATGACAGGCCGAGGGTAGTACTCTATGATGGTATACTCTTAAACTTGGATACAGGATGAGCTTACCAGACTCATGTATTACTTTTTCCCTGTCGTGCCCTTAACGGCTTACCTGCAGGTGCTCTGACTTCAGCAAAGTCATTGAGTACATATTTGACGGATTGTCACAGTTATTATGCTATGTTTTACATGTTGTCCTGTGTTCACCGTCGTCTATGTTGTGGGTAAGTCCAGCGGGGATACCTTTATTTACAATATTTGTAAAGCTAGGGTGACTTTGAGAGAAGTGTGAGGTTAGGACGTCCGTAAACCTGTTTAAACCCCCAGTGGTGTTTTTGCTACTGTCCGTGCCAAGGCGGTACTCTCTTTGTCACCCTTCCTTTTGTTTGCCTTGCGTCTTTGTGCTTGTGATTTGTTCATGTGTGGAACGTTTGTCCCTGGTTCTTGTGTGTCTTTTGGTGTTTTCTGTGTTCATTTCGTGTGTGTGTGTGTGTGTGTGTGTGTGTGTGTGTGTGTGTGTGTGTGTGTGTGTGTGTGTGTGTGTGTGTGTGTGTGTGTGTGTGTGTGTGTGTGTGTGTGTGTGTGTGTGTGTGTGTGTGTGTGTGTGTGTGTGTGTGTGTGTGTGTGTGTGTGTGCGTGCGTGCGTGCGTGCGTGCGTGCGTGCGTGCGTGCGTGCGTGCGTGCGTGCGTGCGTGCGTGCGTGCGTGTGTGCGCGCGCGCGTGTGTGCGTGTGTGTGCGTATGTGTGCGTGTGTGCGTGTGTGTGCGCGAGTATCAAGTAGCTTGGATCCTGATGAGTTACCGATTTACTCGGCGTCTTATCTGTATCCAAGTTACTTGCAAATGCGAGTCTGGTCACGGTAAGCAGGATAAGAGTTAACAGAATTGTAATGGCGTTTCGTCGTAATATCTTTCCAATATTATTTGCAAGGTATCAAGTGAACATATATCTAGATTCACTGAGTTTAACTTCATTATATGTATACATGGTAGGTTCCCACTGCCGATCAGACCAACTCGATCATCCTGATCACCCAAATTCCCCGAAGGTATGTACACGAGTTCTTCTCGACCTCTACTCGCTCATACACGACTCCATCGCGATCATTTACGACTCCTCCACGACGTCAACTCAACAACCACCCCGATCTCTGCTAGGTCATATCGACCAATATACGATCCCTACACGATCTCTACCCGACCAACTGGACCTCTGCTCGATCTCTACCCGACCAGATCGTCATGGTCGATCGGTTATTACTCGAGTTGAGGTCGAGATGATCGTATACAGATCGGGTAAATTAGTTCATTCCGACCGCACTAGATCTCTACACGATTGTCTCCCGATCAACTCGACCCTCTATTTGATCAATACCCGACTGCTTCCCGATTGCTTCTCGGGCGCATGACTACTCCGGAATGTTTTTGACATGTCAAAAAGTCGTGTAGGGAGTCCGATCAATGCCGATCAAGGTAGACCTCTCCGATCACTCCTGTCGAACGAGCCAGACCAGTCCCCGATCAATTGATCGGGCTTTATCGAGTTGATCTGATCGGCAGTTGTAACCTAGCTTTAATGGGTATAGCAGTGGAATGAGTGAGCGGAATGTACAGTACACTGGTCTTCAGGGAGATTACTCTTCAACCTCAGCAAATTGATATACACGAATTATCGGTATTGTCAAATAAATCAAACACTATGACTCTTAACAGTGTCAGTAGTACTTTTAAATACCATTCATGTGAATGTTTAAGTATGACACAAACGCATTTTCTTGTATTTCAGTATCAACGCTGCCATATATAATTGGGTATATTGATGGTTTCCGGATCAAAACATATTTACTGTGTGTTCCTTATTTGATTTCAAAATTGTAATTTTAAGTTTTAAAATTTGAGCATTTTAAATTTGAGCTTAATATGAGTATGAAATGACTGGAGCTGTCTGATCTAGTTCTACTCTGTTTAGAATTGCGTCAAAAGGTGTCTATTTGAGATAAAGGGTTAATGGATTACAACAAATACAAATCTAAATTTTTGCAATGCAAATGTCATTCATTCGTAACTTTCGAGTGTGAGTTTGAATGACCAGAGGAAGTAGCGTTAAGATTTATCCTTTCAAATATAACGTGTAATAGTATTATAACGAAAACGTCCAATACCCGATGTTTATACTTTGAAGAGAAGTTATTGCTTGTGCAACTGTAATACAGTAACATGTAAGTATGCGGTGTATGCTATCACAATAAACGATCAAAGGTTTGAAAGATAAAAAAATATATGGAGCATGGAATAGAATTCCATGAAGACTGGAATTATGTGATTACACTCACAGCGGCTTGGTACATTCACTAAGGACAATATCAATTTCCTTATTCAGAGTTTTAATGAATAATATTTATGCCTAACATAAATTGCTAATTCCGTTTGGTCAAGTTAGCATATACACGAATATTTACTAGGTAGTTTCCTTTTCACGTTAAATATTGTGTTTGTTTTAATCGATATTTATAGCATAACGCTTGTTCGGGTTGTTATATGTTATTAGAATAAGGTTTTTAACCCTTCGCTTATTATTCATGTCAATATACCTACCTGCAAATAGTGAAGACCCAGATGAGACAGCTCCTGCAGGAGCTGTCTCATCAGGGTCTGCACTATTTACAAATTGATTGTGCAACCAGTGCACTCCGCAGCAGTCATTGCACAGCGAAATACTTGTACACAGTGGAGATAGATGTAAATATACAACAGGGCATGGGTAAAGAAGGAGAAAAGTATTTTAAGATTCAACAAGCGAGGGGTTAAACGTATGCAATATAACAGTACTTCAGCATCATACTTAACCTATTCACTCATGAATATTTTACGATAACTCATGCCTGCTTGAATGTCCATTAACCCTTTTTTATAATGGCCAGTAAACAAGGGAATGTTGGACCATTGCCGAAACTGAAGAATCATACCTATATTATCCCTTTCCACCATAGGTTATTTTTAGACCCAACCTCTTTGAATGAATCTACCCAAAAGGAGCATTTACTAGAGAAAAGTTTGTTTTTTTTTAGAATTTTGTAGTTTGAAACCATTGTGATAAATAGAGCATTTGCTCCTATAGGAGCAAATGCTCTATTTATCACAATGGTTTCAAGAAGTGATTATTACAGAGGCGTAGAAAGGCGTGTTTATGGAGGAAAGGGTTAAAGCATAAACAAACATAACAGACTATGGCTCTTGACAGGTGTCGTCTGTCTCTTTTTGAACATGCATGAAAAGGTGTTTATTTGAAGCTAACTGTTAACGCATTGTGCCAAGGAATGCCAATGTAAGCAACAATGACCTCGTGAATATCAGTTAGCTCAGTTTTATTGTAGCCAGGTAGAGATTGTGGTGAAACAGTTGATAGACTTTAGACTGTGTGGCTTGATAGCTGAGTCGGTAGAGTATTTCCATGGTAATCCAAAGTATCTGAGTTCAAGTCCCAGTCGAGTCGCAACTTTTTCACCATGTTACATTTGGCGCCCAACGTAAAATAACCCACAGGGTGATTAATATGAAAGATAATAGTAATAATAAGAAAATCGCGGAGTATTCTTTGAGAAAGAATTTGGGACGAATTCTTGTGTAGATGGTGGGTGTGTAGCCGAGTAGAAATTGTGATGAAACGGTTGATAGACTTCGGACTGTGTGGCTTGATAGCTCAATCTGTAAAGTGTCGGCATGGTAAGTCCCTGGGTTCAAGTCCCAGTCGAGTCGTCTTTCACCATGTTACATTATAATGATATAAGGCCACAATAATGTTTGGTCATAGAGGATATTGTATCTTCATTTTCCAACAGGAGCCGCCTGGTGTGTGTCTACTCTGTTTGCAAGGCGTATATAAAGAATAAGAGTTGACTGAAATAATATAGCAAACTCTAACTACAAGGTCCAACGTCATGCTAGGTTATTACAAGTCCAACTTTGGTGTCTTGTGTAGAATCGAGATCGAATCTAACAACTTCAGGGTCCATGCTTATAAAACTTTTAGTTGAGTCCGAGTTCGTTCTCAAGCTTTTGATTGAGAACTCAAATCTGACCAATCAAAAACCCTGGCCAGAAAGAGTTAGATAATCGAAAGATAAACTAAGAAGCAAACACATTTCATCTGATCGTTATGGTGTAAAACTCTTGCAAAGAGCTGAAACAAGACAGTTAATCAAAGAACATTTTCCTGTAGCCTGGCTCTTATGATATATTTGAAAATAACCCTTTACACCAATGATGGGTCTTCTTACGTCATTGCCTTACAAAGTAGATACATATCAGACGGCACCTGCCGGGGCTGCCTGATGAGAGTCTGCTCTGTTTGCTTATGGAATATATAGATTTGATTCGACAGCTTCACCAGGGCTAAAAGTCCTCTCATGTTCATATACCAATAAACTATTAAACATGCACTCCATAAATACGCTTTTCTACGTCTACGCAAACAGAGTAGACCCTCCTACGGAGCCGTCTGATCTGGGTCTTTTCTGTTTGCATACGAAATAATATAGATACGATTATACAGTGTCTGCCATAGCCAAGTATGTGCCATTGTAACAATTAATCTAATTAATATCTATGATGTCATTATTTCATACATGAATATTCGTGGAGTAAATGGTTAACCCATTCCTTCATAGGCTATGTTTAGATCCTACCTCTTTGAATAAATCTACCAAAAAGGAGCATTAACTATAGAAAGGTAATTTTCAGAATTGTGTAGTTTTGAAACCATTGTGATAAATAGAGTATGGTTTCAACAGGTGACTTTGGCAAAGGCGTCAAAAGGCATCAATATGAGGGAATGGGTTAAAGGGGAAGTCTCTACAATAAATGCATATTTTCAGTTCTATCATAAAACTTGGTATTTGTTATGTTCAATCATTATTACGAAGATTGTCAATTTGAACTTATATCGATAAATGCCCCTGTGGTATAAAATAAACCGTTTTCATTGAGTTTTGTATGTTTTGTTCTACAACAAATTATTACTGACCTGTGTCGACCAGTTAACGAAACTAAACCGCCGTCCGAATAAATACTAATACATTGCCGAATGACATCTGGGTCCATGCTTATAAAACTTTTTAGTTGAGTCTGAGTTCGTTCTCAAGCTTTTGATTGGTCAGATTTGTGTTCTCAAGCTTTTGATTGGTCAGATTTGAGCCAAAGGCTCATTTTCAATAATGAGATTAGATGCAATGAACAAAACCAATGCAATAAGCAAACCATTACCAGGTACACTACTAAAACATGCACTGTATAAATACACGATATCCGTTGAACTTATTTCAGTTTCGATTATTATACCCCCGTTTGAAAAAAAAAATGGGGCATATTGCTTTGCACATGTTGGTCGGTCGGTCGGTCGATCGAACGATTTTCGATCAATAACTAATAAATAGCTAGGCGTAGAATCTTCAAACTTGCTGTGGTGGTTGGTCAACTGGTAAAATGGTTTCCGATCAATAACTCAATAACTAATAAATGGCTAGACGCAGAATCTTCAAACTTGCTGTGGTGGTTGGTCAACTGGTAAAATGGTTTCCGATCAATAACTCAATAACTAATAAATGGCTAGGCGCAGAATCTTCAAAATCATGTTGCGTTTGAATCCTCAAACACAAGATGTTATAAGAGCCTTCAATGAAACTTGTCGATATTTGGATGATATTTTTAACTTAGATAACCCTTTCTTTGATGCTCTGATTCCTACAATTTATCCTAAAGAACTCAAATTGAATAAAGCTAACCCGTCCGACAATTATGCAGCGTTTCTTGATCTGGACCTTAAAATTGATAATGGAATGATTTCTTCTAAAATATATGACAAAGAGATGATTTTGATTTTAATATTGTAAATTTTCCTCATCTTGACGGGGATGTTCCCCGTGCTCTATCTTACGGGGTTTACATATCTCAACTTATTCGTTTTGCTAGAGCTTGTTTAACAGTCGAAATCTCGTTTTAACTGAAAAACTGCTTAAGCAAGGATATAGATACCATAAACTAAGAAAAACCTTCTATAAATTTTACTATCGAAATCTCTCTCTTATTGGCAAGTACCAGTGTAATCTCAAGGCGCTTCTGCGACACGGTATTTCACATCCTGAATTTTATGGTGATGTGATTTACAAACTTCGTAAAATTATTGGAAATATCCATTTTCTCACTTTATTAATCAAATATGTTAAAAAAATCATTAAAAAGGGATATGATCCTGTAGTACTACAACATACTGCATGTTTGGTTGTCAACCCTTTTACAGTTGGCAATCACGCTGGCCTCTTTGCATGTACGCCGACAAGAAAGGTTTAGTACTCTATGAAATCGACCTCTTAAATCCAGAAATGGAAGGAGAACGTCGGATATCTGTACTATTTCGTTTTTGTCGTACCCTTTATTACTTTTCTACAGTTACTCTGTTTGCAGCTCAATCATTGAGTACACTAGCGATAGGTTGATACAGTTTGTTCACTTAAATGCTTTCGTTATACATGCACTTTACCACTGTATTTGCCATCGCGGTTGTTGTAGAATAGTCGGAGAGGGGATACGTTTATTTACACTGTTTATCTTTTAGGGTGGGGATGGAATAAGTGTGAGGTTGGGCGCCCATAAACCGGTTTAACCCCCAGTGACTTTTGTCACTGACCGTTCCAAGGCGGTACTTCCATCTTCCCCCTATTGTATGTTTGTTTTGTCTTTGAGTGTCTCTTGATGTTTTTATAGTTATGTACATTTGCTGTTTCCTTGTGTTGCTGTTCGGGCGACTGTTTGTTTTGTATGTGGTGTTTCCTGCATGACTCATTTTTGTACTTGTGCTGTGGTGGTTGGTCAACTGGTAAAATGTTTTCAGATCAATAACTCAATAACTAATATATGGCTAGGCGCAGAATCTTCAAACTTGCTGTGGTGGTTGGTCAACTGGTAAAATGGTTTCCGATCAATAACTCAATAACTAATAAATGGCTAGACGCAGAATCTTCAAACTTGCTGTGGTGGTTGGTCAACTGGTGAAATGGTTTCCGATCAATAACTTGCACAAGGGTTTGGTTTAGGATCTTCAAACTTGCTGTGGTGGTTGGTCATGACCACTAGATGATCCCTATTGTTTTAGGTCACTAGGCCAATTGTCCTATAGGAGCTATTTGCATTACTTTTGCCCTGCATTTGCAACCACCTTGTTTTTAATACTCCTATGTTCAAAAGATGAATGGCTGCTTAACCCATTCCCTCATATTGACGACTTTTGACGACTCTTTAAAAATCACTTTGTGAAATCATTGTGATAAATAGAGCATTTGCTCCTATAGGAGCAAATGCTCTATTTATCACAATGGTTTCAAACTACACAATTCTAAAGTTTTCCTTTTCTCTAGTTATTGCTCCTTTTCGATAGATTTATTCAATAAGATGGTATCTATCTAAAAATAGTCTATAAGGTAATGGGTTAAGACAGGTTCTACTGTTCAACGGTACTGTGAGGCATGCTGGTGGAAACCTCACTTAACAACAACTGTGAAACCACAGTTGAGGGTCCTCATTCAGACGAGGTCACCCGGGGCCATCTGTATGTGGACATGAACGTGGGCACAGTGCACAGGTGGAACTCACAGACAGGTGTCGATGAGAATCACAAATTTGGTAAGTATCATGATGGCATTGATCATTAAACACATCATTAATTGAATTAGTATATACATGTATACCGATATTTAGGACAGTTGGTAGTTAAATGCAGGGTGAACGTCTATCCTTTATACAATTATTAATATTCAAACAAATAGAAGAACATCGCTATCGAAAAATCAATATTAAATTATTAGCATTTATCCCACTATAAAAATAATGTCTGCTAAAGGGATTCGTTCTATTTTGACTAAGCTTTTGAGAAATCACTGACCGAGTATCAAACAGCTTGGATCCTGATGAGACGCTGAGTTACTCTGCGTCACGTCTGAATCTAAGCTGTATATAAATGCTAGTCAGGGTACTGTTGGAGGAATAAGGGTAAAGAGCCGGACTAGTGCAACAGATAAACATACGTACTCAAGTACTAAAATCCCCATTTCTTCACCAACCCCTATAGTGTGACCACTTTTTATAATCGTCTCTTCGACGATTCTAAAGAGTGGGCACAACATAGGGTTTGGTGGAGAAATAAAGAAGTTATTCTTGAAAATGTTTTAATTTAGTCTACGCATCTTATCTGGACTTCTGGATTATGGCATTTCAATATAAGTAGGACAAAACTAGTTCCGCGTGGCCATTTTGTTTGAGGATTGAAGATTTAGTTATTATATACTGTACCTTATAATTATTTCACAAATCTTCAAACACCTATGATCTCTAGTTCCCTGACCATTGAAGTGTCATGATGTTCATTTCTTAAAATATCGTCTGCTGAATAGCATCACTCATGATTAACTTCACAAATTTGCAACAACAACATAATAGATACTAAACAACGAATTTGCCATTCTACAGGTATATATTGCACAAATTAATTGATTTGATGCTCAAACTCAGACTTTTTATTTATTAAAATTACTTACGTGATAAAAAACAACAACAACAAAAACTTTAAAGCGGACAACGAGTGGATGTGGTATGAGTAGAAAGGCACAGTCTCATTCAGAATTCGAGTGGACAATGTCCTTTGGGGTGACGGTGAAATGTATGATTTTGTAGATGGACAAAAAGATAGTACAAACTGGTGACTTGGTCGATGAATGAAGGATTTTTAACTTCCACTTATCAATTGAAAAGCAATACCTTGTCTTGGATACCCTTTGCTGGTCTGATAGGACATCTCACTAGTTATGCACAATGTCCGTGATAACCCTTGATATTTCTCAAGCCACAATTTTTGAAGCCAAACTTAATTCTCAAGCCTCAATCAAATGGCCGATTCAACCAATTTTGGCGCTACAATTTTGGGGCTTAACTTAATCCTCAAACAAAAATGGCCACGAAACTCCCAGTTGTATCCTACTTCTATTTTCTCGGACCAGCTGCCAAATAATCGACCATACATCTGATCTGGGTTTGCACTGTTTGGTCCATACATATGGTATTTTGAATGAATACAACATGCAAAACAGGCATGCTTACGTTGCGATTGCAAGTTTTCCCATGGAAAAATGTGTATTGATTAGCTGAAGTGTCTATTAATTAGCTGAGGTTTTCCAATCGCAAATGAACACAGTATTTGATACAGAAACTGTAGCACCAGGTATATATAATAGCATTACAGAGCAGGCCCGATCAGACGGCTCCTACAGCTATATATAATTGCATTACAAAGCAGGCCCGATCAGACGGCTCCTACAGGTATATATAATTGCATTACAGAGCAGGCCCGATCAGACGGCTCCTACAGGTATATATAATTGCATTACAGAGCAGGCCCGATCAGACGGCTCCTACAGCTATATACCGTAGAACCTGTCTTAAGCGGTCATTTATTTTTTGAACTTTAATTAACCCTTTACCTGATAGAAGCGGCTTTTAGCGTGTTTGATTTATTCCTCCGCTGAAGAAAATAGTTCAAATTCATACAGTCATGAACATATTGCATAATAAATATTTTCTATATCCTAGTAGGTGGTAGCTTAAAGCAGGCTGAAAGTAAAGCAGAATGCGCCTTAAGGCGCATTCTGCTTTACTTTCAACCTGCTTTAAGTGGTCATATGTCTTCAAAACTAGAAACAGGCTATTGGGTAAAGGGTTAAAAGATCTTAAAAGCAGGTGGTTACTTCATGCTGGGCAAAAGTAATGCAAAATGCAAGGGCGATGCAGAAAGCTCAGGACTATAGAATCTTTCTGAATTTTATTTGACCTACATTAAGCTACCATCAGTCTTACAGACCCATACTCATTTTGATGACCGCTTAGGACATGTTCTACTGTAGTTAGTTCGATTCCACCACATATAGTGATGGTAACTATTGTGATGGTAACGGTCGTTCACTTTGACAAAAGCCTCGGTTGATAACGTCACGGTTACAGTGTGTCATATATAACTTTATCACTATATAACGGACGTTTCCTATTTGTAACCAGGTCAAATGCGGCTATCTGTGAAGCACCTTAAAGCGTAAGTCACCTTACTTTGTGTATTACTTGATATTCCCGTGGTATATTAATTCACATTTCTGTTAGTTATTGCAGTTTTGTCTGCATTTATAGTAACCCTTATTTTGCTAAGCGCGACCTGACTGTCATTGGCAGTGCCGTTAGAAACAGTAAATCCCCTCTAATATCGGTCTTGTAGACATGTGGCAGCTTAATGCAGGATGTAAGTCATGAAGAAAAGCTCCTAGCTATGAATTTTCTGCATAACGTTCACCATGCATTAATCATCCATCTGCCTAAACGTATCTAAATTCTTCTCTATACTAGAACCGGGTTTAGAGGGGTTTTGCTGTATTCGGTTTTGTTCCGTTTTTTCGTGAGCAGTTGTTAAAAATGCAGTAAGGGAACCAGCATTTTGTTTACATTGTCTTCTATCGATTGTGGAAAAAAACTTATAGATAAATGATATTAGCATCCACACTGATGATACAGGCAGCTATCAGGCTCATGAATAATGAAAAGTTTAAATCGCGTTTTGTGACTTTAAAGAACTTTGCTGTGTTATGTGCAGATCATAGTCCAGTGGGTGGGGGAAATACGGAATTTGAAATATCCCCAACAGGCGATGAGTGAAAATCCTTCACGCTTTACTGCACACTCATGTACATGTATTGCAGTGACATACTGTTGTACATGAAAGACAGAAGTGGATCAAGGGGGGTAATCGGAAAGGACTTATAGCAAATGGATACTGATCAGACAGATTCGAAGCAAATGATTAAAAACCAGCTAATGAAAAACGCGTATTACTCATCTTATATTACCTAACCACTATTATGGGTATATTGAGTACACAGAATATTTTAGGTACTACGAACAATAATGTATGTTATTCATATCTCCTACTTGGAGGAAATAAAGACATTGAATTAAATGATCCCGAAGGACCAGAAAATAGCACCGAGAGTGGGCAACTTTTTACGACTGGCACACGAACACTTGATACCTGCTGTTGTGAAATATAAATTCTGAAAGTAGGAAATTTGTTTTGAAGTTTGTTTTGTAACCTTAAATCCTTACCAGGCATACTACAAACCCTAGCTTTAACAGGTATGCTACAACCCTAGCTTTAACAGGCATACTACAAACCCTAGCTTTAACAGGTATACTACAAACCCTAGCTTTACTATGTATACTACAAACCTAACTTTAACAGCTATACTACAAACCTAGCTTTACCAGGTATACTACAAACCTATCTTTACAAGGTATGCTACAAACATAGCTTTTACAGGTATACTACAAACTTAGCTTGAACAGGTACACTACAACCCTATTTTTATTTCAGTTTTGATTACATTTTGTAGATCGTTACTTTGAGAAATGTCGGTGGAAACCTTACTTAAAAACATCTGTCAATCAACGGGCGAGGGTCCTCACTGGGACGAGGTCACACAGAGCCTTCTGTATGTGGACATCAACGTGGGCGCGGTACACAGGTGGAACTCACAGACAGGCGTCGATGAAATACACAAGTTTGGTAAGTATCATCGCGGCATTCAGAAGATGGAACATCGGTCAGATTTGTTGGATATTAAATGATTTTAATCGTCAACAACACGTGACTGTAAAACTACTTTTGCCTATACAGTAGAGCCTGCCTTAAGTGGCCATTAAAAGGAGGCTTTGTATGGCAGGTCGTAGCTTAATGCAGGTCAAACGTAATGCAGAAAGCTCCTGTTGGAGCTTTCTGCATTACGTTTTCCCTGCATTAAGCAACCACCGGATTTTAAGACCCCTGTGTCCAATGGATGAATGGTCGTTTAAGAAAGGTTCTACTTTATATTCTGTTCTGTATGAGCCGACGGACTTGAGTCCACTCTGTTTGCAAAGGAACCTCTATAAGATAAAGGCCTAAACTTACCATTGAGTATATTGGGTGCATCTTAACAGTTGTTGTATCCTTTCTCTACCATATGTCACTCCGTTATAACCGTTATCGACCATTGGAATATACATACAGTAAAACCCCGCTAATGCGACCACTTAAAAGAGGTATAATTCTGGGTGCTAGATGCAGGTGATAGCTTAATGCAGGGCACAATTAATGCAGAAAGCTCCTAGAGGAGCTTTCTGCATTACTTTTGCCCTTCATTAAGCAAACACCTGCTTATAAAGACACACATGTTTATTCATTAAGTGGTCGCATTAGATGGGTTCTACTGTACATATAAAGTAAAACTACTTTATGGCGACCACCATTAGGAGAAGGTAAAGTCCTGGGTCATAGAGACAGGTAGTAGCTCAATGCAGGACGAACGTTATGCAGAACGTTCCTTCAGGAGCTGTCTGCGTTACTTTTGTATTGCATTGAGCATGCACCAGCTGTTAAAGATACCATTGTCTATTCATTAAGTAGTCGCTGTAGATGGTTTTATTACTCTGTAATGTTTATTATAGACACGGAATAGCTCGGTGGCACATCGGAGTCTAAACTGGTTGATATCCATGGTGGCATATATCTGACACAACACAGACCGCTTAATTATAATGAACGTTTCCTGTTTATATCTCACATAAATACTTAACTAGTTAGTTTTCAGATAGTTCTCTAAAAAATGGAACTTAGCAACGTTTCACGATATCCAGATAAATATGTTAACATGAAGATTGTCATGATACTGCTTTAAACTGTCATCACTAACTGAATTTATCTTAAAACAGATAATTATTAATTAACTAGAAAAGTATCATGTTACCACTTATCTAACAACAGAAAGTTGTATTCAGATGACTGCGGCAGTGGCACATTAATGTGCAAGGACATACACTGTAGTTAAAACAGGATATCTATTTTAGATAAGTTAAAAAGAAAGTTTTTTTCAAGAAAAGTTTCGCGTTATTTATATTATGTGGTGGAAGTATATGACACTAACAGGTTATTTTGACGTGATAAGATAATTATCAGGTTATCATGAAAATTTTCCACTTTCCACTTATTAGATAACTATGTGAGCTATTAACTAGAAAATTTCACAAAAATTAGGTGGTAAATGGTGTCAGAAAATGCCACCATAGATATACAATTACCTGTTTAGAAAAAAGGAATGCAATTGCAACAGACGATGCTTTTTGCTGGAGAAAGTTACCTGGTATTGAAGCAGTTTACTATTCACAGATCAATCAGTGTCGTTTATTGTCCCGTGTCGTAGAGGAGGTTACGTCATTGGTCTTGGTCAGACCATCTCCCATTTTGACTGGGACACCAAAAAGGTGACAGTTCTACACAAAGTGGAGGACGACAGGAAAAGCAGGTTTAATGATGGCAAATGCGATGCTTCCGGTCGGTTGTGGTGTGGTAAGTTTGGATTGGTCATCAACGCTACACATACTATCAGAATAACATATAAACAGTTGAACTTCGATACCTCGAACTTCATTGGACTACATAAATTAGTTCCAGAGTTCGAGTTATCCGATTTCTAAGCTGGACAATTTATCGAGTTAACAGTTTATTGCAGGTCTAAAGTAATGTTGGAATCTCATGTAGGAGCTTTCAGCATTACTTTAGACCTGCATTAAACTGCTACATATGTTTCTACACATCCGTAGTGATACATTTTAAAGCAATTCTGTATTGTAAAGTTTGGAACGACCGAACATTTAGTTCGAGTTATCCCGATTTTCGAGTTATCTGAGTTCAAGATATCGAAGTTAACTGTACATGTGATGGAATAAGTTGTCAAGTTTTGAAAAGAGGTATTACGGTCTCCACAGAAGCACAGCAGGATAATAGACTGCAAAAAACTGAAGGTTGTCGCGGGTTGTTAAACTGCAGATTCATTGTAAAAACCTGTATAAGAATAAAATCACATTTCCTGTTTATATGCGACCAGATTTGACAAGGGCTTTGGTCACTTTACTCCTAGGAACAATGGGCTATGAACATATCGTCGCAAAGCCAGAGCTTCACCAGGGCAGTCTGTACAGCCTCGAGGTAGACGGGAGTCTGAAGAAGCACAAAGGGGAAATAAGCATCTCCAACGGTTTGGCGTGGACGGAGGACAACAAAACCATGTACTACATTGACTCAGTGCCAAGAAAGGTGTTTGGATATGACTATGATATCAGCACTGGTACTATGAGTAAGTGTTAAGTTTTATCAGAAATTCAAAATCACAACAAACAAGCCAGACAGCTGTAACATAATAGATATCCCCTATTTATATATATTACTACAACATGTATTCTACTACTAAATTAGCATTCATGAATAAAGTGTTGCCAGCTGCAACCATTTCAAAACTGTTGTTAAAACAGTTCTGATACATTAAAACTGTTTTTTGCATTTTATAACTTACTAATGGAAAAATGCTTGTTTAAGGAAACTCGCCTTACAACAAAGACTGCAATTGCACATATAGTTACAACGCGGCTATCAGTACGTACACTTGTCCAATATACAGTAAAACCTCAACAATTCGAAAGTCTAGTATAGAAGAATTTAGACCCCGTTTAGGCAAGTAGCTGCTTAATGTGGGGTGAAACGCGAGCATTAAACTCCCACAGGAGCTTTCTGTTTGACTTTCACCCTTCATTAAGTTGCCACCTGTCTTAACCCTTTCCCTCATATAAACGTGTTTTCACGCATTTGCAAACAGAGTAGACCCAGATCAGACGGCTCCTAGAGGAGCCGTCTGATCAGGGGCTACTCTGTTTGCTAATAGAATTTGATAGATAGATTGCTTTCTAACATTTCTACAACGTTCAACATTCCCTATTTCTTTGTAACTATTTTGATAATGAATATTCAGTTGGTATTGAAATTCGACCTAAATACAGAACAGGGAAAGGGTTAAAGATCGATACGTATTTGAGTGTTCGTAATATCGAGTTTTTACTGTACTTCGGTATTTTCATGTTAGAGAACGAAAGGATCGTGGCAAATGTCGGAAGTGCCGATGCGTTTCCAGACGGCATGGCTATAGACACGGATGGCAAACTGTGGGTGGCCGTGTATGGTGCTGGAAAAGTCATTCGAGTTGATCCTGATACAGGTGTGTATAGCAGAGAATATTGTACATGAAAATGATAAGTTTCAATATCGACTTCTGTATAGCATTTACTTAGCAGGTCACTGACAATCTTAACCCTTCGCTTGCTGAATTTTAAAATACATTTCTCCTTCTTTACCCATGTCCTATTGTATAATTACATATATCTTCACTGTGTACAAGTATATCGCTGTGCAGTCACTGCTGTGGAGTGCACTGGTTGCACAATCAACTTGTAAATAGTGCAAACCCTGATGAGACAGCTCCTGCAGGAGCTGTCTCATCAGGGTCTTCACTTTTTACAGGTAGTTATATTGACGTGAATATCAAGCGAAGGGTTAATAACCAAATACAACTTTTTAAGTTCAAGATGAATATTAGTTGTAAAGATCATTGGCGGGGTATCTGACTTTTTGTTTCCTGCTCTGCAATTATTATACTGCAAAGTAAAATCCTCGATTTTGATTGGTCAATTAGCAATGTATAAAAGCCGTGTATCCCTCTAAATTCTGATGTATACACGGAGTCATGAGCAACAATGGAATTTCCCCCGTCGAGGGCCTCGCTTCAATGCTACAATAAAATAAAAATGGCCGACAAGCTTCACTTCCTCGATTCGATCCAAACAACCGTTCTCAAACGAAATAACAAGAGTTTGGGGCGGAACAAAGTTATCCATTGAGAAACATTTTTGTTATAGTTGTTGTATAACAATGCAAATGAACCCGATACATGGCGAATGTCTTTTTCTGCTCTGATGCTGAAAATGTTGTCAAAGTGCTTGTGCAAGTACTGATTAGCCCCCAAACCCCCGCTTTTACTGAGACAATCCACACCCAATTCAATTCAGATTTTATTTATGCACATTCATAGTCCACGTACCTGTAAATTGCAGTATAGCCGCTCCTTCCAACGCCCATTTGTTTGAATATTATAAAACCGTCACTTTTACGTCATCCAAATGACGTCGGAATTGCGCCAATCTCTCTATTAAGTTTAACCGTTCTTATACTGAAAAATAGCGTTTGCTGAACCGCTGATATGCTGAAAGTTTTACTAACGTCTGATTCTTTCAATCCTTTGAGAAACTAATGCACTTGGAAGACCCCTTTCTATCCACAAATGCAATGAGCTGGTTATTATACAGATATTATTTATATAAGCCCTTACCTTACAGCACGAGGCCCCTGAGGGGAAGCAAAATGACGCCTACATTAACAACGCTAATTAAGTTAATTAACTGCTACAAATATTAAACTTTGCAGTATAATAAAATCGTTATACAGATACAGTATCTGACTTTTTATTCCCTGCTGAGGAAAATACATGAATTTCCTCAGCAGGAAACAAAAAGTCAGATACCCCGCCAATGATCTGTATAACTAATATTATTATAACGCAAAGTAAAATCCTCGATTTTGATTGGTCAGTTAGCCATGTATAAAAGCCGTGTATCCCTCTAAATGCTGATGTATATACGGAGTCATGAGCAACAATGGAATTTCCCCCGCCGAGGGCCTCGCTTCCTTGATATAACAAATTAAAAATGGCCGACCAGCTTCACTTCGTCGATTCGATTCAAACAACCGCTCTCAAACGAAATAACAAGAGTTTGGTGCGGAAACAAGTTATCCATTTAGAAACATTTTTGTTATAGTTGTTGTATAACAATGTAAATGAACCCTATATGTGGCGAAGGTCTTATTCTGCTTTGATGCTGCAAATGTTGTCAAAGTGCTTGTGCACGTACCGATTAGCCCCCAAACCCCGCTTTTACAAAGATAATCCACACCCAATTCGATTCAGATTTTATTTATGTACATGCACAGTACACGTACCTGTAAATTACAGTATAGCCGCTCCTTCCAACGCCCATTGTTTGAATATTATAAAACCGTCATTTTGACGTCATCCAAATGACGTCGGAATTGCGCCAAAATTCCCTCAATTAAGTTAATTAGTGTCTGCTTAACCGCTGATCTGCTGAAAGTTTTACTAACGTCTGATTCTTTCAATCCTTTGATAAACTAATGCACTTGGAAGATCCCTTTCTATCCACAAATATAATGAACTGGTTATTATACACGATGAACTAGGGTTGCAGAGTGATATATAAGCCCTTACCTTACAGTAAGAGGCCCCTGAGGGGAAGCAAAACGACGCCTACCTTAACAACGCTAATTAACTGCTACAAATATTAAACTTTGCAGTATAATAAAATCGTTATACAGATCATTGGCGGGATATCTGACTTTTTATTTCCTGCTGAGGAAAATACATGTAACCCTCGCCTAACGGCTCGGGCAACATGATTTTAAATGAACGTCAGATTGCGTCAACCTGGTCAGTCATCTGTTCTCGAATGCGACAGCTGATCTATGAAGACACTTAGGTCTGCATACATGTGGAGACACTGATCGTTTGTCAAATACCATGCACCCTTAGCACTGGATATTTTCAGTCGAATCCAGTACACTCGCTGGTATACAATTATACACAGGGGGCTGGACCGCTTCGTGGGGGTCTATATGTACTACATGTATATTATATAGTACATTATAGACCCCCATGAAGCGGTCCAGACCCCTGTGTACAGCTATTTTGTAGTGGTAAAAATTATTGTATCTGCATTTCTGATATAATGTCAGAACATCGACAAAGCACAGTATATTTGGTGTTTAGTTATTGGAAAAAAATAGTTTCGGGTAACTTTACTTTTAGGAAAGGAAATGACATCGATAAGTTTTCCTGCCAAACGTACGACTTCTTGCTGTTTCGGAGGGGAAAATTACGACGAGATGTATGTCACATGCTCCAACCATGGCGTGATCGGAGAAGAGGCAGCTGCATACCCGCTGTCAGGGTCCGTTTTCAGAGTTAACGGTCTTGGAGTACGAGGAAAACCCGCGCCAATCTATGAAGGAGTTACACAGGTGTGACATACTCGACAATCAGTTCAACGTCAAGATCTTCCAAGCAATTCAAAAGTATACTACATTGTATAGGCGCAGTAGTTAAACCTTTCAACCTTGATTTTTATATGGACTGTTCCAAAATTCAAAAAGACTATTTTTTTCAGGTATATGTTTGAAGAATAGTGTAGGATGACAAACAGTGCAGTCCCTGATGAGAGAGCCTTTCTAGGAACCCTTTTTTATGGGTCTACATTGTTTGAAAAATACATTAGTGACACTGAAAGGATAAGAATGTTGTTATTATAAATCGCTGCCTGTGCCACAGGTGGGGACCACTATGTCTCCCAAATGCCTTTAATCCTTATCTATTCTTATCAAGTTTGTACATTATGTTGATATGTAAAGTAGAGGTCTAGATAAGATGCGTAAATTTAAACATTTTCAATAATAGTTCCATTATTTCTCCTCCAACCCCTATAGTGTGACCACTGCTTAGAATCGTCTCGAAGAGACGACTTTAAAGAGTGGTCAAAGTATATGGTTTGGTGAAGAGACGATTCTAAAGAGTGGTCACAGTATAGTGTTTAGTGGAGAAATGACAATTTTAGCATGTGGATACGCACTGTTATCAGTAGCTCTGTAAGGTATCAAATATATAGAGTAAAACCTCTTTATAACGGCCACTAAATTACATCAAGTATGTTGTGTAAAAGGCAGGTGGCTGCTTAAAGCAAGGTGAAAGTAGAATAGAACGCTCCTATAGGAGCGTTCTGTTCTACTTTCACCTTGCTTTAAGCAGCCACCTGCCCTAAATACCAACTAATTAACACAATGTAGTGGTCGTTATAGAGAGGTTTTACTGTACAGTTATACTGTTGTACGACTGCATATAATGCCACATGTTTTGTACGAGTAAAGATATAACAGAGGTAGCTGAAAGAAACTGTACAAAAAAACACACAATAAAATGCCACAGAATTTTATTTCTGTCTTGTGTTTGTTGATTTATCACAATAAACCATGTATAAAATAAAAATAAAAATGGTCTGAACAACGGTTACTGTTAACCCTTCCCCTGTTGAATATTCATGTAGGAAATAATGACGTCATGAATATTAATAAGATTATTTTTTATAATGGCATATGAACACGGGACATTTTGGTTCAGGCAGAAGCTGTAGAATCAGATCTATATTACACCATAAGCAAACAGAGCAGACCCTGAGCAGACGGCTCCTATAGGAACCGTCTTATCTGGGTCTACTATGTTTGCAGATGCGTCAAAATGCGCTTACATACGGGAAAGGGTTAATCTTGGTTTAGACGCACACTGTTTGCATGTTATCGGATAATATATTATTTATCGCATTGTAACTAACTTGGTGACAAGGATATAGTGAACAAAACAATCCTTTTTTACTATTATATACATATATTTTATATTGTTTAGCCCTATACTTCATAATAACGCTTTTTCACGCTTTTGCAAACCGAGTAGACCCTGATCAGACGGCTCCCCGTGGGTCTGTTCTGTTCACTTATATAGAATCATATAGATATGATCATTGCAGGTTTCTTACCTTGACATATTTACATCATAAAAATGAAATAAAATAAAAAAAATAAAAAAAATAAAATGTTACTTAGGGAAAGGATTAAAACGTTTCAGTGTGCATTATTGCAATTTTCAAAGTTTCCCTAATCCCTGTAACATCTCGTCTTTTGCTCAATGCACAATTATCCGTTGGCCACTACACAAGATAACACTCAAACTATTCCATACAAAACACATGTAACATTCAACGTCTTCCATACAAAATAACTTTCGATCTCTTCAATACAAAATAACATTCCTTGAAGTTTCCAATTTTTCTGTTTACATGCCATCTTTGTTAAATAATTTGTAATATAGTAGTTACAGACTGGGTCTTATCATAAAATAGGTGTTAACTATAGAACTAGTCTTTTTTGTTCGATCTAGTGCCAGAGTGCTCATGTGGTTCTTAAAAAAGTCTTTCTGTGCTACGCTATTTGCATGTATCCATATAACATGTAAGGTGTTACTTCAATGCACGGAGAAATGATACGGCGAGTGCACGGGTATGTTTGTGGGTGGGTGCCATCCGGTCCGTAGTGATTTGCGCATGGTATTGCAAAAATATTTTTAGATCCCAACATTGTGTACATATCATTAGCAAACCATATCTTACCGTAACATGTATCCGGAGCTTCATACTTACAGTAGTAACCTGCTACACACTGACCACAGTCAGTTCAAACTAGTCGGACGTTTTGATCACAGGTGTTTGTCGTGTGCTACCCACCCATCTGCTACCCCTCCCTGCAACATCACAAACAGATATTGGTCAAAACAATCTCAAAACATTGTCAAAATACCATGACACAACATATAAAAGTTAGCTAAAAAATCTGATTTTTTTCTTCACACCAATGTAATATTATACATTGTATTACATTGATGTGAAGAAAAAAATCAGATTTTTTAGAGTTCACTTTGGGCGGGTAGGGGGTAGCACACGACAAACACCTGTGGTTTTGATTGCCTTATAGATAATCAGAACCTGGCGCTACTTTACGTCGGAATCGAACGAGCTAGATACAATAAATGGGGGACATCTTTACCTGATATGTATAAATCAAACAGAGTGGACCCAGATCAGAAGCTCCATTTGTCGGCACTATTTGCTAACATAATAATACAGGTCTTATTCTATGGTAACTTGTTGCCATGGTAAACACAGTACTTAGTGTCATAATATCATTATAAAAATCAGCTAACCATCACTTCTTGCATGAACAATATAAATCCATTGACAAACAGAGCACACTCTGATCAGGCGGATCCTGTAGGAGCCGTCTGATCCGGATCTGCTCTGTTTGCAAAAGCGTAGAAAGGCATATTTGTGGAGAAAAGTGATAACGTAACTTTACGAGAGTAAAGGAATTTGATCAGGATACATGAAATTGTTATCTAAATACAAGAAATCTGACATTAAACCTAAACGCATACATTGTATTTCCTTGTATACTGAGGTCCAGATAAGATGCGTAAATTTAAACATTTTCAAAAATAACTTCTTTATTCTCCACCAAACCCTATGTTGTGACCACTCTTTAGAATCGTCTCAAAGAGCCAGCATAGGGTTTGGTGGGGAAATGACGATTTTAGTATTTGTGTACGCACCTTTATCTGTAGTTATGCTTGTATAGGTCTAAACTTGGCAGGTGTTAATGCATCTACTTAGTAGTAGTAGTAGTAGTAGTAGTAGTAGAGTAGTAGTAGTAGTAGTAGTAGTTATCACATACATTCTCTGGTAAGTATAACATAGATAAAAAAAATTGATACTTTAATAAACTAATAGTTTAATAACAACAGGGAGGATATTCCATTTCTTATCATGTTTTGGCCCTTTCCATGTTGAATAGTTATTCATGAATTTATAACTTTATGAATATTCATAAAAACATTTTTTTTATAATATATATAAGCTTTTCAAGGGAAGTGTTGACTTAGACAATAATTGTAGGATCAGCTATATAAATCCTTAAGCAAACAGAGCAGGCCCTAATCAGACTACTCCTAGAGTCTGTCCTTCTTTTTTTATCTATCTATCTGACTATCTACCTACCTAACTAGTATACCTAGCTAGCTAACTAGCTAGCTACCTACCTACCTACATACCTACCTAGCTACCTACCTACCTACCTACCTACCTAGCTAGCTAGCTACCTACCTACCTACCTACCAACTTGCCTGCCTACCTAGCCTGCCTGTCTGCCTGCCTGTCTGTCTTTCTGTCTATCTATATAGTTATTTGCCCAAATCAAAACACCATTGTCAAACATTTTATAACTGTATTTCAGCATTTTTTAAGGACAGGTGAATCAACAAACTGAAAAAGCAGTTAATTTGTTGACATTTTTTTTTCAAGCGACTTTTATAATAAGCAGCGAATATTGAAATTTGAAGATATTAAAAGGATATGAAAAGTATTTATTCGAATTAAATAATTAAATTACATGCCTGTTTTGTGTAAATTAATTTATCAAACTAAGTCTATGCTGTATAGCTTTTCTTGACCGCAGAATGCCCCGCAAATAATTGTAAATTGGGGCGCATCGGTTATCATCATAGCTGGCCATGCAGGGGATCGCATGCAGGGAACCAGACTATTTCCTGAAAGGAAAGTGGTTTCGGAAAATAAGGATGTTACTGGCTAACCCATGATGTTATGAGGGCAGATTATGTTTTGCCTGTACTAGATGGTACTACGATGACTGTATAAACGTATATAGCTGTATGAACCAGTTGTCATTCACTGGTAAGTATGATGATGATAAATTTTAAAATACATCTTCCCACCACAGCTAAGCTCGTGAGTGTGAGATTACAAAATTGGGTCAAACTATTCAAGAATGATAACAACCAATTCGTCAGTATCATTTATAAAGCAAGCAAGGAAAACAATCAATTTATGGCAATATCCTCAATTTATAATCATACTTCAGTTCGTCAATTTATCTGTTCCTTATTACGGTTTACCAAGAGTAATTTTACTTCTCCCTTTTGAATGTTCATGAAAGAAATACTGCATCATTAATGTTTATTAGAATTAGATTACAGTAGTTTTACTTAATACTGGTATATGAACACAGGATATTTTTGCTCAGGCAGAAACTGTAGAATCAGATCCACAGGGGACAGTCACAGTGAAGTATGAGCCTAACAGAAAAAAATGTATGAACACTAGATATATATATATATAGACGAGGGGTCGAACTTCCTATTTACGAATTTTACCCCTCTCCCAAGTTTGCCTCTGTTGACATTCGATCAAACGCATACATGTGATAACTACCGGATCGCGCGGGAGAGTCCCGCATTGGAGGCCAACTACCGGCCGGGAGACGAGTTCTCCCGATTTCTGAATAAAAATGATTTTTTTTCCCCCCACCCCATTTTCTATCATTTTTGTCAATAAGCCCTTGCCAGACGCCTCAAAGAACCAGTGTTGTTGACTTATTTACTGTCCTGTTTATCATGGCAGGCACAGCGCCGTGTCCCTTTTGTAGTACTTTGCCATGTTGCCCCTTATCAAAGACCACCGCAGCTTGCCCTAAATATCATGCTGAATAATTGTGAACCAAGTAAAAGGGATTAAATGGTCAGCATGGTGTGTTATTTACCTTGGCATGTGTGTATTCCGTAACATAAACATTCGTGTATCAGTGTTCTCATTAGGATTGAATTTTACAGAGTCCCTGGGACCCAGGGCATCAGCAAAAGTTGCGTCCCAAGCAAATACAACTGAGTCCCAGATAATTTCACTTCTGCTTTTGTAATGGAGATTTTTTGCAACATTAAATGTAAAGGGGTAAAACTATTTAAGACTTACACTGATGTATCATTTAACATCAATAAGTGTTATAAGCACTGTATAATAAGGTATTTCTTGATGCTTTGATTTGAAGTGCACGACGATGAGCATCGTTTCAGTATCTGAGCTGAGCATCACTGTATCCGCTGGTACGTAAAAGCGGTTTTCACTTATTTTCAGTGCATACAAAGCATCACATGGTAATTCTATTGGTTTCAGGGCTAACATCATTTACTTACAAGTCTTTAAACTCACGATCTTGCACCCATAACGCTTTAAAGTTCCTGGCGTGTTCAACTTTTTACTAGCAGACGCCATCTTTTTTCAGCACCCAAATGTCATTACTACGCGACAGAACGGTTCTCATAGAATTACATAATTTTAGATGCTGACATTAGGGTGGAAATCGTAACCAGTCAATGCAGGTGCCCTCCTACGTACATGGAATAACCCAGGACTCGATATTAATAGATGCGTTGCAATTTCGGAAAAATGTCAAGAAAACGGAGTGAGATTCACTTTGTTTATTGATCCGGATTAATGTAAGACCGAGTATCAGTTGTTAATTTACCTGGATTCATTTAAACCGGTAAAATTTCGATCATTGATCTTGCGTCCCATGGACGCAACATACTTGACTATTTTGCGTTCCAACGATTTTCGGTGCGTATTTAGATATGAATACGACGTAAACGGGAACACTGTGTATGCATATGTCTCTGGTGTATTACACTGTCGTCATTACATGTATGCTTTTTTCTTCATGGTCAGGTTCTACTAAATTTCTGTTGAAGAAAATCTTATTTTCTGAGACTAAAGTTTAAACATCTACATAGTTACTTTATTAAATTAATTTAGGTTCTAAGTTTATTAATAGATGTCCACATATCATAACTGTAATTATAATGGGCTTTTATGAGAAAAAAATGGAACTCGAAATTGGTTGCCTCAAACCACGGATTTTTTGAACGGTGAAATGTGTCATTTCATAGAGGCAAAAACGAACATTGTTTTCCACAGCCATTTGGTAACATATTCAAATAAATTGTGTATGTATTGAGTATAGCATAGAAGGTGACAAATGTATTCTGTTTATTTCAGAATATAAATTTCTGGATATATTGCATTACAAAAATAAATGAAAATAATAAAAACAATAATGTCAATAATAATATAATATAAGAATGAGAATAATATAAATAATGATAGTAAAAATAATAATAATAAACACAAGTCTATCCATTGGCCAGAATGGAATGGAATAGAAAGAAATAGTAATTAGAAGAGAGTATATATGGAAATAGATAATAGCACACACACAAAATAGAATAGAAAGGAATAGTAATTATTATAGAACAGATTATATGGGCACAGAATAGATAATGGAATAGAATGGAATGAAACACAAATGAACTAGAATAGATAAGAGAACGGGATGGACTGGAATAGAAAGGAATGGGAAATATAGTAGATGTGGATGGATGTAGAACAGAGAATAGTACAGAAAAGAATAAGGAATATGATATAAATAGAATTAATACAACATGTCTGCTAGATAGGCAAAAAAGTTCCAATGCCCTAGTAATTAAGATGGTTTGTCACGCATAAAAGTGCCTTTATCATACCTCCCTTTCAAACCAGGGGTGTGTGTGTGTGTGGGGGGGGGGGGGGGGGGGGGAGTTGTTCTTTTCTTGCAGATATTTATGTAATATTTATAGGTAGGGCAATGAAAAAGGCTGAAACCTATAACTTTTATCTTCAGAGATTCATATTTACCCATTCAGAGACATATAAATATATGTCTCTGGCCTATAATACCAACAAATAACTCAAAAAATTTCCATCCGCATAAATCTCCCTCTTTGACCCCCAATCTCCCTCATTTGAAAAGCTAATCTCCCTCTTTGCCTCGAAAAAATTATCACATGTATGCAAATGGTATATAGTCATGTTCGTTTTTCAGGGAAATTGTAACAGAAGCTTATGTGACAAAATACTTTATATGCAAACTTATTTCAGTGGCTAGTTGTATATACAAAAGATAAGATTGACAACTGCTTTATATTAAAAGGTTTTCTGTATTTTCTTCTTGTTTATATGTACCACACACATACATGTATGGCCTTCTTTGTGCATTGTTGTCATATTATAGAACAACTGGTTATATTACCAGATAATTACACCAGGGCTATACTGTTCAACATTGTGGATTTTGTTACGGAAGTGGGGGGGAACTGGAGGACAATAGTCAATACACATGTAGACGAGACATCTATATTGGGAATTGAAGTAGACCAATATTTTGTAGGTAAAACATACTTGAGCATAACCATTCCATTGATCACACAGAATTAACCCTTTCCCTGCTCAATATTCCTGTATGAAATAATGACATCATGAATATTTATTAGCTGAATTTTCATCATGTAAACTTTTCAAGGAAAGTCAAACTTTTTGCTTTGACAAAAACTGTAAAATCAGATATATCATGTCAAAAACAAACAGAACAGACCATGACCAGATGGCTCCTTCAGGAGCCATCTGATCTGGGTCTACTCTTTTTGCAAATGCGATTATGTGAAGGAACGGGTTAAACATTTATAGTTTACTATGAGCATAACGTTCCGTCTGTCAGTGACAGTCACAGTCAATTAACTCTAAACTTACTACTCATGCAAGACTCCTGATTATAAATGTTAATTGATTTAAAGTCATTTCCCTGTTTGTAAGAAATAATGGCATGATGAATGTTTATTTGCTGAATTTTTATAATGGCATGTGTACACAATTTTGTAGTACCTCTTACTACCTATGCCCAATTTGGTAGAGTCGGATCTATTATAATTTCTTAAGCAAACAGAAAGTGAAACGTAAATATAAAGCAAATACAAATTAATTTGTCATGGCAACTTGTAGGGTAGTATATCTGTTACATATAAACAGACAAAGCAGACTGATCTGGATCTACTCTGTTTGCAAAAGCAGGCCCGGAATATCATCTAAAGGGTTAACACTACTATCTTATATCATTTCAGGATAATGCAGCAAAAGAACAGTAGGGTCACAGCAAAACAGACAAGATAGAATGCAGCTAATCATGCAGTCAGTTGGTTGGCTGGAAATAAGAATGTTTACCATCATTTTTGTAACACTTGTTACTCCGTTACTAGCAGACCATTATCTTGGTAAGTCAAAACAGTATCTTTATAAGTTAGAGGTTCAGTCAGATAAGATGCATAAAGGAAAATAACTACTTTATTTCTCCACCAAAGCAAAATTTTAGTATTTGGGTATTGTGTGCAGCACACCTTATCTTAGCTCTGTAACTATTTCGTAATAATATTTGATTACCTTTGCAAACAGTGTAGATCCATATAAAATACTGAGTAACTGGACACTTCATCAGGATCCAAACTATTTGGCACTGGATTTTTTTTAACAAAATGGAAGAAACATGTACTTTTAGAATTGAAGCACATGAGATATTCTGCAGATTACACTTTTAGTGTTGGAACTCTTAACCAGTTTTCTTTGCAAATATTGTTTCTTGCTTCAATTCTCAAGTAACTTTTTTTCTTTCATTTCTTTTCAAAGCTTGATCTACATGTATGTGTCAAATAACCTGGATCTTGATGATAACTAGGAAGAGTTCATATTTAGTTTTTTATATGGATCTAGAGTGTAGACAATGGTAGTGCCATTTCATCAAGTCATAAACCTTTACCTGATGAATATTCATGCATGACGCCACCCATTTGCAATATTTATTATGCCCAACTGCAAGTATAAATTGCTTTGCTAATACAGAATAGGTCCATTGGTCGGTAGACCAATGGATTCCGATCAATAACTAGAGAACACTTTGGCCAAGGGTCCTGAAACTTAGTACAGAAGTTTGGCATGATCAGTAGAGGACCCTAAAGGTTTTTGGGGGCATGATATTTAAAAGGCCTAGGTCATTCTGACCTTGAATAAGAGTATCACTTTCACTCAATAACAGAGGAATGCAAAGGCATGTGACCTTCAAAATTAGTATGTTACTTTGTCTTGAATAGCAGATAAAATCAATTTATTGTGAAATAATTGGGTCAAAGGTCAAGGTCAAAATGAACTTTCGGTATACAACTGATTTCAGATCTATAAGAAGAAAATGCTGTGGCCTAAGAATAAAGGTTCGATATGATCAGTAGATGACCCTTTTCGGGCATGGTAGGTCAAATGTCAAGGTTACTCAGACCTTGAAAGGGAATGTTATTTTAACCGAGGCCATAACTTTTGAACTTTCAGAAATAGGAACACCATATTATTGGTAATGTGTACTGATCTCATAATGCTGCATCATTTGGATGGTGTCATAGCATGATCTATGTCACACTTCCAGGTCAAAAGTTATACATGTTGTTATAAGCAGGCAGCCTTAGAGGCATACACGTTTTACAAACATCATGATCATGTTAGTTTAACCTTTTCCCTCATATAAATGTGTTTAACGCATTTTCAAACAGAGTAGACCCAGATCAGACGGCTCCTATAGGAGCCGTCTGATCAGGGTCTACTCTGTTTGCTAATGGATTTTGATAGATCCTTTTCTTTACTTATTAAAATGGCTACATACAATGTTCCACCTTCCATATACATGTACATGTATCATTATAACTATTTTGTCCATGAATATTTGGTATGTATTGAAATTTGGAATAAATATAGAACAGGGAAAGGGTTATATTCTTGTTTTAAGAATGTAAAATGAGGGAGAAATTTATTGCCATGGAAATTTATAGTATCTGTCTGATAAGGGTCTTCCTCTTTTTACTTATGAAATTATAATAGATCTGACTACTGTTTCTGCTAATGCCATTATAAACATTCAGCAAATAAATATTCATGATGTCATTATTCCTTAAATGAATATTCAACAAGGAAAGAATTAACTCTTTCAACACAACACTTTGGACCACTCATTGATGACTATTGTAAGCATTTTGGATCCAGTGACATTGAATATTACCGTAATTGCGGTAGCTAAATTTAGTCTCTGGCATATGACTCCGGAATGTTTGGCAATTGCAAATAATGGAGATTGATATCTATATTGTTCCACAAGCAAACCCTAATCAGTATCCATGCTTATAAAACTTTTAGTTGAGTCTGAGTTCGTTCTCAAGTTTTTGATTGGTCAGATTTGAGCCTTTGGCTCAAATCTGACCAATCAAAAGCTTTAGAACTCAAATCTGACCAATCAAGGTCTTGAGAACGAACTCAGACTCAACTAAAAAGTTTTATAAGCATGGACCCTGAGAGCTCCAATAGGAGCTGCCTGAACTGAGTCTACAGTAGAACCCATCTTACTTGGTTGAGGGAGCAAGAAATTGCAGTTTAGAAGAGTTTCAAGTTTCAAGATTTTTTTTTTATATGACGCCTTTTTCTGGTCCCATTTTAAGTTATTTTGATCTTTTTAGCATTTTAATAAAAATGTGGTTTCTGTTGGGATTTTTGTCCACACCTTACCTATTTTACATTGAGAATGGGCATAAATGGACTGGTGTAGACGCCAGAAAAATGCCTGTATAATGACCATGTTAATCATTCATTGTACATATACACATATCAATAATGTGTATATACAATAAATATGTACCAGTACACAATTTGATTGCATTTAAGGTGAGAATTGGACAGAGATATCCTCAATATGTTTTTAGCTCACCAGAGCACAAAGTGCTCAGGGTGAGCTTTTGTGATTGCCTGATGTCAGTCGGTGTGCGTCGTGCGGTGTCCGTCGTCAACAATTTGAATCTTTAAAAATAATTCTCCTCTGAAACCAGAAGGTTCTCAGCTTTCATATTTGGCACATAGCATCATGTTCAGGACCTCTACAAAAGTTATATAAATTATGGCCCTGGGGTCAAAATTGGCCCCGCACCAGGGGTGGGCAGTTTTCAATAGAAACATATAGTAAAACTTTGAAAATAATCTCCTCTGAAACCAGAAGGTTCTCAGCTTTCATATTTGGCACAAAGCATCATGTTCAGGTCCTCTACAAAATTTGTATAAATTATGGCACTGAGGTTAAAATTGGCCCCGCACCAGGGGTGGGCAGTTTTCAATAGAAACAAATAGTGAAATCTTTGAAAATCTTCTTCTCTGAAACTGGAAGTCTCTCAGCTTGCATATTTTGCACATAGCATCATGTTCAGGTCCTCTACAAAAGTTATATAAATTATGGCCCTGGGGTCAAAATTGGCCACGCCCCAGGGGTGCCTTGTTTTCAATAGAAACATATAGTAAAACTTTGAAAATCATCTCCTCTGAAACCAGAAGGTTCTCAGCTTTCATATTTGGCACATAGCATCATGTTCAGGACCTCTACAAAAGTTATATAAATTATGGCCCTGGGGTCAAAATTGGCCCGCACCAGGGGAGGGCAGTTTTCAATAGAAACAAATAGTGAAATCTTTGAAAATCTTCTTCTCTGAAACTGGAAGGCTCTCAGCTTTCATATTTCTGATGGCACATAGCATCATGTTCAGGTCCTCTACAAAATTTATATAAATTATGGCCCTGGGGTCAAAATTGGCCCCGCCCCAGGGGTGGGCAGTTTTCAATAGAAACAAATAGTGAAATCTTTGAAAATAATCTCCTCTGAAAATGGAAGGCTCTTAGCTTTCATATTTGACACATAGCATCATGTTCAGGTCCTCTACAAAAGTTATATAAATTATGGCCTGGTGTCAAAACTGACCTCGCCCCAGGGGTGGGCAGTTTTCATTAGAAACAAATAGTGAAATCTTTGAAAATCTTCCTCTCTGAAACTGGAAGTCTCTCAGCTTTAATATTTTGCACACAGCATCATGTTCAAGTCCTCTACAAAAGTGATATAAATTATGGCCCTGGGGTCAAAATTAGCCCCGCCCCAGGGGTGGGCTGTTTTCAATAGAAACAAATAGTGAAAACTTTGAAAATCTTCTCCTCTGAAACTTGAAGGTTCTCAACTTTCATATTTGGCATATAGCATCATGTGTAGGTCCTCTACAAATTTTGTATAAATTATGGCCCCGGGGTCAAAATTGGCCCCGCCCCAGGGGTGGGCAGTTTTCAATAGAAACAAATAGTTAAATCTTTGAATATCTTCTTCTCTGAAACTGGAAGGTACTCAGCTTTCTTTTTAGCTCACCAGAGCACAAAGTGCTCAGGGTGAGCTTTTGTGATCGCCTGATGTCCGTCGTCTGTCGGCGTTAGTCGTGCGTCATGCGTCGTCAACAATTTGAACTTTAAAAGTCTTCTCCTCTGAATCTACAGGGTTCTCAGCTTTCATCTTTGGCACATAGCATCACCTATAGGTCCTCTACAAAAGTTATATAAATTATGTCCCTGGAGTCAAAATTGGCCCCGCCACGGTCCCAGGGGTGGCCAGTTTTTTCTAGCTGACTGTTGTTTTCTGTACAAGTAGCAGAATGCTGGGCTCACTTAGGTTAGGCATGGGGAAAACTTCAAAAATCTTCTTGTCAAAAACTACATGTCACAGAGCTTAGATATTTGGTGTATAGATTTACTTAGTATACCTTATTGACATTGGTTAATATCATAGTTCTGAGGTTAAAATTGGCCCTGCCCTGTTGGTTATACTTTAAAATAGTATTTTACACTATAAAGGTTCCTCTGAACTAGAAGGATTGCATTCACCCCATCTGTGTTGCGTAATCACTAGATAGGTCAAGTTCCTGGTCAAAACTCTATCAAGTTGTCTGCTTCAGAATTAGTCTCTGTTTGTTCACACTGTTTTTAACCCATTCCCTCATAGGATATTTTCAGAATCTGCCTCTTGAAAAATTTCAGAATTATGTAGATTTGAAACCATTGTGATAAATAGAGCATTACTCCTATGGAGCAAATGCTCTATTTATCACAATGGTTTCATAAAGTGACTAATTTATACCTCTTTGAATAAATCTACTGATTAAGAGCATTAATTAGAGAAAAGGAAAATTTCAGAATTGTGTAGATTTGAAACCATGGTGATAAATAGAGCATTTAGGCCTATGGAGCAAATGCTCTATTTATCACAAAGGCTTTTTTCAGATCCTACCTCTTTGAATAAATCTACTGATAAGGAGCATTAATTATAGAAAAGGAAAATTGCAGAATTGTGTAGATTTGAAACCATTGTGACAAATAGAACATTTACTCCTATGGAGCTTTTGCTCTATTTATCACAATGGTTAGCAAATGCTCTAAGACTATTTCTCACAAAGGCTTTTTTCAGATCCTACCTCTTTGAATAAATCTACTGATAAGGAAAATTTCAGAATTGTATAGATTTCAAACCATTGTGATAAATAGAGCATTTGCTCCATAGGAGTAAATAAACTCATAAACAAAACCACATATAAAGTTACATACTGGTCTTTGTCAGATCAGAATCCAAACTGTGTGCTAATTTTGGTCAAGTCATGCTAAGCAGTGATAGGGTTGTCATCTGTTAGAAATATTGTCTGCTTATTCAAAGAGGTAAATCTGGGTCTACTCTATTTGCAAATGCGTGAAAACATGTTTATATGAGGAAACGGGTTAATTAGAGAAAAGGAAAATTTCAGAATTGTTTAGATTTGAAACCATTGTGATAAATAGTGCATTTACTCCTATGGAGCAAATGCTCTATTTATCACAAAGACAAATGCTCTATTTATCACAATGGTTTCATAAAGTGACTATTATACCTCTTTGAATAAATCTTCTGATAAGGAGCATTAATTAGAGAAAAGGAAAATTTCAGAATTGTGTAGATTTGAAACCATTGTGATAAATAGAGCATTTACTCCTATGGAGCAAATGCTCTATTTATCACAAAGGCTTTTTTCAGATCCTACCGCTTTGAATAAATCTACTGATAAGGAGCATTAATTATAGAAAAGGAAAATTTCAGAATTGTGTAGATTTGAAACCTTTGTGATAAATAGAACATTTACTCCTATGGAGCTTTTGCTCTATTTATCACAATGGTTAGCAAATGCTCTATTTATCACAAAGGCTTTTTTCAGCTCCTACCTCTTTGAATTAATCTACTGATAAGGAGCATTAATTAGAGAAGATGAAAATTTCAGAATTGTGTAGATTTCAAACCATTGTGATAAATAGAGCATTTGCTCCATAGGAGTAAATTAACTCATATACAAACCACATACAAAGTTACATACCGGTATGTGTCAGATCTGAGTTCAAACTGTGTGCTAATTTTGGTTAAGTCATGCTAAGCAGTGATAGGGTTGTCATCTGTTAGAAATGTTGTCTGCTTATTCAAAGAGGTAAATCTGGGTCTACTCTGTTTGCAAATGCGTGAAAACATGTTTATATGAGGAAACGGGTTAATTAGAGAAAAGCAAAATTTCAGAATTGTGTAGATTTGAAACCATTGTGATAAATAGTGCATTTACTCTTATGGAGCAAATGCTCTATTTATCACTAAGCAAATGCTCTATTTATCACAATGGTTATTATCACCAGTTATTGTTAACAAGTTTTAATTTTCCATTTCCATAACAATTCCATTTGTATAAATTGTTGAAATCGCGATTTTTATACAATTTCTGCTTTGAAACAATCATCAGTACTCTAATTCTGAAGGGGTTCGAAACGTCCCAGTGTGAACTGGTTTTGTTACGAAACGTGCTCTACAAGAGTTGTCGTTCGTTTCTAAATACTCAATACAGTATATCAAGGACTTGTTAGGTTTTGCGTAGTGATATGTAATGGAAAATGAAACTTTTCCACATATTTTTTGTGCGAAATATGCTTTCCAAGTTAACGGTCGGTAAACGTTCGGTATTGGACTTAGAAAATATTTATAATAAAGCAAATCATCCCAGAAAGCTTGCCATTATAATTATACAGAGAAAGGGTCAAATAACACCCCACAAAACAGGTGTCCAGTTTTGTTTAGAAACATACATGTAGTTGAAACTTTAAAAATCTTTCCCTCTGGTGAGCGATTTCAGGGCCATCATGGCCCTCTTGTTTTGCACATATCATCATGTTCAGGTCCTCTACAAAAGTTATATAAATTATGCCCCTGGGGTCAAAATTGGCCCGTCCCAGGGATAGCCAGTTTTCAATAGAAACATATATAGTGAAAACTTTGAAAATCTTCTCGTCTGAAACTGGAAGGTTCTCAGCTTTCATATTTGGCACATAGCATCATGTTCAGGTCCTCTACAAAATTTATATAAATTATGGCCCTGGGGTCAAAATTGGCCACGCCCCAGGGGTGCCTTGTTTTCAATAGAAACATATAGTAAAACTTTGAAAATCATCTCCTCTGAAACCAGAAGGTTCTCAGCTTTCATATTTGGCACATAGCATCATGTTCAGGACCTCTACAAAAGTTATATAAATTATGGCCCTGGGGTCAAAATTGGCCCCGCACCAGGGGTGGGCAGTTTTCAATAGAAACAAATAGTGAAATCTTTGAAAATCTTCTTCTCTGAAACTGGAAGGCTCTCAGCTTTCATATTTCTGATGGCACATATCATCATGTTCAGGTCCTCTACAAAAGTTATATAAATTATGGCCCTGGGGTCAAAATTGGCCCCGCCCCAGGGGTGGGCAGTTTTCAATAGAAACAAATAGTGAAATCTTTGAAAATAATCTCCTCTGAAAATGGAAGGCTCTTAGCTTTCATATTTGGCACATAGCATCATGTTCAGGTCCTCTACAAAAGTTATATAAATTATGGCCTGGTGCCTCTTGGGTCAAAATTAGCCCCGCCCCAGGGCAGGCTAGTTTTCTATAGAAACATATAGTGAAAACTTTGAAAATCTTCCCCTCTGATTGCCTGGTGAGCGCTTCAGGGCCATTCTGGTCCTCTTGTTCATACATTAGTCAATCACACGGCACCGTTAACCCATTCCATCATAAGCTATTCTTAGACCCAACCTCTTTGAATAATTCTACTGAAAAGGAGCATTTGCTAAAGAAAAGGAAAATTTTAGAATTGTGTAATTTTGAAACCATTGCGATACAGAGCATTTACTCCTATGGAGCAAATGCAGTGTTTATCACATTGGTTTCAATACCTTTTATGCCCCCAGAATAGATCCGCCGGGGGGAGGGGGGCATATTGTATTTGCCCTGTCTGTCTGTTTGTCAGTTTGTTTGTTTGTCAGCAACTTTAACATTGGTCATAACTTTTGAGCCAGTACAGATAGATACTTGATATTTGGCATGCATATATGTATCTCATAGAGCCGAACATTTTGAGGGGTAACATGTCAAAGTCAATGTCTCCTTCAAGGTCAGAGGTCAAATATATAGGTCAAATCACCCACTTTAACATTGGCCATAATTTTTGAACCAGTACAGATAGAGACTTGATATTTAGCATGCATGTGTATCTCATGAAGCTTCACATTTTGAGAGGTGACATGTCAAGGTCAAGGTCATGTATTGAGACTGATAAGACCATGATGATTAGAGGTGTTAATTTTTAACTCCATGCTCTTTGCTGTGTTTGTAGGGTATGTTAATCCTTTCCTCCATAAATACACCTTTCTACGTATACAGTATGAGTAAAACCTCTCTAAACCGGAATTCTAGTAGAGAAGAATTTAGACTACTTATTGCAGGTTGAAAGTCATGCAGAGAACACCTTGTGGAGCTTTCTGCATGACTTTCACCTTCCATTAAGCTGCCATCTGTCTTACAGACCGGCACTAATACTACCAAATATTCCCAGGCCTTTTTCTGTCTATTCCACGGGTCCGACTATCGGACCCATTCCCAATGACAAATATTCTCCTTTTTTCCCAATTTCAAAAAAAATTTCCCAATCAGAAACTGTAAATGTAATTAAAAAAATTCGAAGATTGAATTTTCGATTTTCGTAAAACGCATATACCGAGATTTTACAGTAGGCGCCGACTATTAGTCATAGAAGATCGTGTATTCGGATGCCTTCATGAGCTATCATTAAATCCTATTGTAAGTAATGTCAACAACAAAAAGTCACACAACTCGAAATATTATCAAACGAAACTACGTAAAATCGGTGCCAAAGGCTTAACAAAACTAGACCAGCTTTGGTCTAAGTCAAGTTCTACTATATCACAGTCGGATATCCCTGTTGGCTAAACTTCTTATGAGAAAATATGACTCGGAACACGGCAGCACCAGAGAGTCTCTACCTGCTGTACGTGGGATTCTCACGAGCAGTTTGGACTCGACTTTGTCTGAAAATCGGTGTGAAAGTGTTTCCTAAGCGTCAGAATTAACTACCAGCATCAGTGGTGATCCCTTACTATGTCTGTCTGTTAAGAAAATAACTGTGGAGGTGAGTCGGACTGAGTTTCACACGGACGTTTCCCAACAGGAGAACTTTTGACGCTGGCAAGTACCATAAAGACTATCCATGGTTGTACTACAATGGTTATGTCTGTGGGGTACATGTCCAGTCTTTTGTGCATGTTTCAGAAAAATCCATAAACTGATAAAACTAAAGTGCATCAGCACAGCAGCAGTTGAGAGGGTGTTTAATGCCATGAACACTGTCTTTGTGTTCTCCTAAAAGGAGCACACTTTTGCAAACCAAACTGTCTTCCCTCATAATGATTAACTTGGAGGGACCACAAGAACTTTTTGAAGGGTATCTAGAGAAGATGTGTAAAACCTTGCAAAATCCAGAAAGCTTCCACTTTAATAAGACACTGTCTATGTACAGGGCAAGTATTGCTTCAATAAAAATTTAGCATAATTGTTGTTTAATTATGCATTTATAATTTTTTTAGACATTTTATAAGCACAGATTATACAGTTGTTTGGAAAATATTTCTCAAATTACCGGTTTGTCGATAACTTTTTTTCCCAATTTGTCCAATTTTACGATGTGAAAATTCCCAATTTCACAAGGTACTCTTTTCCCAAAGTGGTCAGAAAAAGGGTTGATTCCTGTATTCATATGCCATGGTAAAGAATCGGCCAATTAGTATTATTGGTGTCATTATTTCTTACATGAATATTCAATGGTTATGTCAATGAAATGCTACCTTTCAGATGTGTCTGCTGTAATAAGCCCCAGTCAAGACTTGTTTGTGTGCATTGGAGGAGGTTTTGAGATGAATTGCACGGTTAATGGTAGATGGATTAAGTCAGGAGACCATGAAAACGAGACGTTGCCTGATCCAAACACCTCTCTATCTGTCTACAACATAACAATAAAGAATGTGAATGAAAACCTGGACAGGGGTGTCTTCACATATCATGAGGAGGAACAAACATTGCAGCTGAATATGTACAACGTTGTCAAAAATGATGCAGGAGCATACTTCTGTCTCTACCAGAACGAGTTAAAATCCATGAAGATGGTTCATGTTGGAGGTATGTGTATATATAACTCTTTGACTGCGGGATATAAGTGTACTGGTATTTGCAAACAGTGTAGACCCAGATCAGAGGGCTCCTCTAGAAGTTCTCTGATCAGGTCTGCACTATTTATCGTTCAAAATCCACAAGCAAAATAGACCTCTCATACAGAGAGGAGACTAACACTGATGGGTCATGGCACTTTAAATATTTAGATTCAAAGGTTCAGAATAGTACTTCAGAGCAACAGATAAAGGTGCGTACTGAAATACTAAAATCGTCATTTCTCCACCAAACCCTATGTTGTGACCACTCTTTAGAATCTTCTATTTGCAAGGAGGCAGGGGAAAACAAATTGGATGAGTTTAACATTTTACTCCATAAATACACCTTTCTACGCTTTCACAAACAGAGCTGACCCAGATCAGACAACTCCTGTAGGAGTCGTCTGATCAGGGTCTGCTTTGTTTGCTTATGAAACGGTATAGATAATGTGATTCTACAGTATCTGCCATGGCTAAAAGTCTCTGTGCTCATATGCCATTATAAAAATGAATTTAATTAATATTCATGTTATCTCTCACATGAATATTCATCATCATGGAGTATCAGCAAAGTGTTAAGTCTACTCAAATTGTTTTTCACCAAAAAGAAACTAGACAAAATCTTATGTACACCATTGACCTGGCATTTTATTTATCCTGTTACCATTTCAATCTTTTACATCAAAATATAGTTTAGGGATGTTTTCTTTTAACCCTTTCCCTGTTCATTATTTGTGTGAGAAATAACGACATCATGAAGTTTTATTAACTGTACATATATTTCTATAACGTAAACTTTTCAGGGAAATAATTTTCTTTGACAATAACTGTAGACAATAACTGTAGAATCAGATCTATATCATTTCAAAAGCAAACAGAGCAGACCCTTATCTGGGTCTACTCTGTTTGTAAATCCATGAAAAGGCATTTATATGAGGGAAAGAGTTAAACCCGTTTATATTCAGCTCGTGTAGCGATTCTAAAGGAATTTGACTTGCTTGACTGTAACAGATAATTAATTTTACAAACATCAACGTCACGATTTCTAATTTTTCTAATATTTTCTTCATCTTCTTATCTTCTTGCGCTGTGATCTTGTCCGACATATTTCTTTTATAAGTACATGATTGTAATAGTCTGATCCTAATGAAACTTCAAATGTATTGCCTTAGTAACCAAATGAAGGCTTGATTGTATGAAGTTTAGATACAGACATAGTTAGAATTTGCTGAAAATTGGTATGTCGAGATATATCGGTACTGCGAATTGATTGGTAGGTGTTTTGGAAGTACTGGTTGGCGTGATAACTGATAGGTGGACTCTGATTGGTCAAGATATAGATATTATTTGATTTTACTTAAAATGTAGGCATATTTTGGTACCCCTTACTCAATTCTAGGTGTGTTAAAAGATTTTGTTTCCATGGTAATAGAATGGTGGCCTTTGATTGGTTGCAATTAAGATATTATTAGATTTTGTTTCAAATTGGTATATAGAGGTATTTGGGTACCCTGAACTAAATGCCAGGAGTTTCAGAAGTGTTGGTTGCCATGGCAACCCAGTGGTGGTCTGTGATTGGTAAAAAATTAGACATTGTTTGATTTTGTTATGATCTATACATGTTTTGTTTGGGGGACATCCTGTAACAAAACCCATTACAAGTAGATCTTGTTATAATATGAGTTTTAGCCCATGATCAAAGGTCATACTATTGATACGCAGATGTGCACAAGTAGAAGCATCTTTTCAGCTGACCTTTTTAGCTCACCAGAGCACAAAGTGCTCAGGGTGAGCTTTTGTGATCACCCGTTGTCCGTCGTCCGTCGGCGTGCGTCGTCCGTCGTCCGTCGTTCGTCGTCCGTCGTCAACAATTTGAACCTTTAAAAATCTTCTCCTCTGAATCTACAGGGATCTCAACTTTCATCTTTGGCACATAGCATCATATTCAGGTCCTCTACAAAAGTTATATAAATTATGCCCCTGGGGTCAAAATTGGCCCCGCCCCAGGGGTGCCTTGTTTTCAATAGAAACATATAGTAAAACTTTGAAAATCTTCTCCTCTGAAACCAGAAGCTTCTCAGCTTTCATATTTGGCACATAGCATCATGTTCAGGTCCTCTACAAAAGTTATATAAATTATGGCCCTAGGGTCAAAATTGGCCCTGCCCCAGGGGTGGGCAGTTTTCAATAGAATCATATAGTGCAAACTTTGAAAATCTTCTTCTCTGAAACTGGAAGGCTCTCAGCTTTCATATTTGGCACATAGCATCATGTTCAGGTCCTCTACAAAAGTTATATAAATGATGGCCCCAGGGTCAAAATTGGCCCCGCCCCAGGGGTGGGCAGTTTTCAATAGAAACAAATAGTGAAATCTTTGAAAATCGTCTCCTCTGAAACTGGAAGGCTCTCAGCTTTCATATTTGGCACAGAGCATCATGTTCAGGTCCTCTACAAAAGTTATATAAATAATGGGGCCCTGGGGTCAAAATTGGCCCCGCCCCAGGGGTGGGCAGTTTTCAATAGAAACAAATAGTGAAATCTTTGAAAATGTTCTTCTCTGGAACTGGAAGGCTCTCAGCTTTCATATTTGGCACAGAGCATCATGTTCAGGTCCTCTACAAAAGTTATATAAATTATGGCCCCGGGGTCAAAATTGGCCCCGCCCCAGGGGTGGGCAGTGTTCAAAAGAAACAAATAGTGAAATCTTTGAAAATCTTCTCCTCTGAAACTGGAAGGTTCTCAGCTTTCATATTTGGCACATAGCATCATGTTCAGGTCCTCTACAAAAGTTATATTATTTATGGCCCCGGGGTCAAAATTGGCCCCGCCCCAGGGGTGGGCAGTTTTCAATAGAAACAAATAGTGAAATCTTTGAAAATCTTCTTCTCTGAAACTGGAAGGCTCTCAGCTTTCATATTTGGCACAGAGCATCATGTTCAGGTCCTATTCAAAAGGTATATAAATTATGGCCCCGGGGTCAAAATTGGCCCCGCCCCAGGGGTGGGCAGTTTTCAATAGAAACAAATAGTGAAATCTTTGAAATCTTCTTGTCTGAAACTGGAAGGCTCTCAGCTTTCATATTTGGCACATAGCATCATGTTCAGGTCCTCTACAAAAGTTATATAAATAATGGGGCCCTGGGGTCAAAATTGGCCCCGCCCCAGGGGTGGGCAGTTTTCAATAGAAACAAATAGTGAAATCTTTGAATATCTTCTTCTCTGAAACTGGAAGGCTCTCAGCTTTCATATTTGGCACAGAGCATCATGTTCAGGTCCTCTACAAAAGTTATATAAATTATGACCCTGGGGTCAAAATTGGCCCTGCCACAGGGGTAGTAGACAGTTTTCAATAGAAACATATTGAGAAAACTTTGAAAATCTTCTTCTCTGAAACTGGAAGGTTAATCTCAGCTTTCATATTTGGCTCATAGCATCATGTTCAGGTCCCCATCAAGTTTTTCTAAATTATTCTCCTGGGGTCAAAATTGGCCCGCCCCAGGGCCGGCTAGTTCTCTATAGAAACATATAGTGAAAACTTTGAAAATCTTCTCCTCTGATTGTCTGGTGAGCGCTTCAGGGCCATTCTGGCCCTCTTGTTTAGCTCACCAGAGCACAAAGTGCTCAGGGTGAGCTTTTGTGATCGCCTGATGTCCGTCGTCCGTCGGCGTGCGTCGTCCGTCGTGCGTCGTCAGTCGTCAACAATTTGAACCTTTAAAAATCTTCTCCTCTGAATCTACAGGGTTCTCAGCTTTCATCTTTGGCGCATAGTATTATCCTTAGGTCCTCTACAAAAGTTATATAAATAATGGCCCTGGGGTCAAAATTGGCCCCGCCCCAGGGGTTCCATGTTTTCAATAGAAACATATAGTAAAACCAGAAGGCTCCTAGCTTTCATATTTGGCACATAGCATCATGTTCAGGTCCTCTACAATAGTTATATAAATTATGCCCCTGGGGTCAAAATTGACCCCGCCCCAGGGGTGGGCAGTTTTCAATAGAAACAAATAGTGAAATCTTTGAAAATCTTCTTCTCTGAAACTTGAAGGCTCTCAGCTTTCATATTTGGCACATAGCATCATGTTCAGGTCCACTACAAAAGTTATATAAATTATGGCCCTAGGGTCAAAATTGGCCCCGCCCCAGGGTGGGCAGTTTTCAATAGAAACAAATAGTGAAATCTTTGAAAATCTTCTTCTCTGAAACTGGAAGGCTCTCAGCTTTCATATTTGGCACATAGCTCCATGTTCAGGTCCACTACAAAAGTTATATAAATTATGGCCCTGGGGTCAAAATTGGCCCCGCCCCAGGGTAGGGCAGTTTTTAATAGAAACAAATAGTGAAATCTTTGAAAATCTTCTTCTCTGAAACTGGAAGGCTCCTAGCTTTCATATTTGGCACATAGTATTATGTACAGGTCCTCTACAAAAGTTATATAAATTATGGCCCGGGGGTCAAAATTGGCCCCGCCCGAGGGGGGGGGCAGTTTTCAAAAGAAACAAATAGTGAAATCTTTGAAAATCTTCTTCTCTGAAACTGGAAGGCTCTCAGCTTTCATATTTGGCACATAGCATTATGTACAGGTCCTCTACAAAAGTTATATAAATTATGGCCCGGGGGTCAAAATTGGCCCTGCCCCAGGGGCGGGCAGTTTTCAATAGAAACAAATAGTGAAATCTTTGAAAATCTTCTCCTCTGAGACTGGAAGGCTCTTAACCTTCATATTTGGCACAGAGCATCATGTTTAGGTCCTCTACAAAAGTTATATAAATTATGGCCCTAGGGTCAAAATTGGCCCCACCCCAGGGTGGGCAGTTTTCAGTAGAAACAAATAGTGAACTCTTTGAAAATCTTCTTCTCTGAAACTGGAAGGCTCTCAGCTTTCATATTTGGCACAGAGCATCATGTTCAGGTGCTCTACAAAAGTTATATAAATTATGGCCCTGGGGTCAAAATTGGCCCCGCCCCAGGGGTGGGCAGTTTTCAGTAGAAACAAATAGTGAACTCTTTGAAAATCTTCTTCTCTGAAACTGGAAGGCTCTCAGCTTTCATATTTGGCACAGAGCATCATGTTCAGGTGCTCTACAAAAGTTATATAAATTATGGCCCGGGGGTCAAAATTAACCCGCTCCAGGGGTGGGCAGTGTTCAATAGAAACAAATAGTGAAATCTTTGAATATCTTCTTCTTGGAAACTGGGTGGTTCTCAGCCTTCATACTTTGCACTTATCATCATGTTCAGGTCCTCTGCAAAAGGTATATAAATTATGCCCCAGGGGTAGCCAATTTTCAACAGAAACATATAGTGAAAACTTTGAAAATCTTTTTCTCTGATACTGGAAGGTTCTCAGCTTTCATATTTGGCACATAGCACCATGTCCAGGTCCTCTACAAAAGTTATATAAATTGTGCCTCTTGGGTCAAAATTAGCCCAGCCCCAGGGCAGGCTAGTTTTCTAAAGAAACATATAGTTAAAACTTTGAAAAGCTTCTCCTCTGATTGTCTGGTGAGCGCTTCAGGGCCATTCTGGCCCTCTTGTTCATGTTAAACACAATTTTACTAGCATTTGCAAACAGTCTGGATCCAGATGAGATGATATAATTATGTGACTCAGAATTTCAAATTCTTTGATATTCTGTTAGTAGTGTCTCAAAAAACCTTGAAGGAATCAGAAGGAAATACAGTAGAACTTGTCTTCAGTGGCCATACATTCATAGAACATAGGAGTGTGAAAAATCAGCTGGTTGTTTAATGCAGGACAAAAGTAATGCAGAACACTCCTCTATCGGAGTTTTTTGCATTAGTTTTGACCTGCATTAACTTACCACCTGCCTTACAGACCCATAATTAGATCTCTTTTTGATGGCCGCTTTAGACAGGTTCTGCTGTAATAATAGTTTCAGACGAAAGTTTGAGCAGATCTGCGTTTGTATGTAGCATATTAAACATTAAGTGACTCTACTTCAGGTTTTAATCCTTACAATGCTGAATTTTCAAATGGACTATTCCAAAATTCAAGCAGATCAAACTTATGAATATTTAGGGATTTTTCTAAAGGAAAGTGTAACATGACAAACAGTGTAGACCCTGATGAGAGGGCTACTCTAGGAGCCCTCTCATCTGGATCTACACTGTTTGCAAAGGAAATTAGTGACTCACGTCCGGCACTGTAAGGGTTAAAGTAGTGTATTTCTTTTATTTCCTTTCAGTTACAATACATGTATATATAAATACAATGTCAATCAGTCTAGATCATGATGGAACACCGAGTTATCTGAATCCAAACAATAACGAGGGCTTGGTGCAACACTATTTTTGTGAAGGAGTTACAATAGTTTTGCACCAAGCCCTCGAATTATAAATTGGGCTCAATAATTATCCTTTACTGCAAGAATGTTCATGTCAGAAATAATGACACCACTAATTTTTAAGATTGCATCTTAACACATTTTTGTTTTACCAAAGCAGAAGAATCAGGGTCTATGCTTATAAAACGTTTAGTTGAGTCTGAGTTCATTCTCAAGTTTTTGATTGGTCAGATTTGAGCCTTTGGCTCAAATCTGACCAATCAAAAGCTTGAGAACTCAAATCTGACCAATCAAAAGCTTGAGAACGAAACTCAGACTCAAATAAAAGCTTTATAAGCATGGACCCTGATCTAATTTATTCAATAAGTAAATCGAGCAGACCTTGAACGTATAGATCTGATTTGATCTGGGTCTACTCTGTAGATTAATTAAATTAATTAAAAATGTGTAAAATCGTTTTGCACTAGGTCATTGGTTTGTTGAACATTGTTTAAATTCAGGTCATGTGCTCTTCCACTCTTTGTAAAAAAGGGTCGGTATATTTGGCCAAAAGCGGCCCTGGGAGAGCGCATTTGTAAATTGTGCTCATCTCATATAGTCGAGGACGAGGTCCATTTTCTTAAAAACTTTATAGTCTTTTCTTATAGCCTTTATTCAGACTATAGATATGACCTGTTTGCAAAATCATCGACACTGAACGTTGCTTTGTGAACATGCCATCTGTAGAGAAATTAAAATTTGTTATGAAATTGTTATGGTCTACAACATTTGCTTGCAAGTACTTTAACTCATATGCTTAAGCCTTTCCTCCATAAATACACCTTTCTACGCCTCTGTAAAAGTCAGTTAATGAAACCATTGTGATAAATAGAACATTAATTTGCTCCTATATAGGAGCAAATGCTCTATTTATCACAATGGTTTCAAACTACATAATTATAAAATTTCACTTTTCTCTAGTAAATGTTCCTTTTGAGTAGATCCATTCAAAGAGGTTGGGTCTAAAAATAGCCTATGGAGGAAAGGGTTAAAAGACGGAAAGTGTATTTAATATCCTAAAAGCTCTTTCTTCTGAAATGTAAATATACTTACATGTGTCATTGTTCTACTTTTATCCATTCAACTTTTGTATTACTTTGTACCGATAACCTTTTTAATCAATCCTACTGATGCATTCATGTTGTAAGTTAATGTAATACCTGATTTTTCAGGATATTTATATTATATGTGTTTAGATCAATATGTTTTAAATGATGCTATATATGTTTTACAGTGTCTTATAGGTCGAAAATGGCCGGGTGTCAATACTGAATGATGAAATGTATAAAATGTCCATTTTTATGGCTTTCGGAGCCATATAGCAGTCGGTCTCTTTACGGCAACGAGTTCACTTGTCTAGTGAACATGCGCAAGACAAAATAGTTTTCTTCAAGTCTGCACTAGTTTGGTTGTAAAATGTTCATGCATTTGTTTACTCTTCACGTATTTAATAATAATTCGCTGTGTAAGATAATTACTACTAATCTACACAAAGATTAAACTCTTTAAAAGTCTTGAATAAGCCTATATAGCATTCTACGACGTATAGATACAGATACAGAAGTTTAATAAACTCCAAAGAAGACGCGAACGAATATTTTTACCGTAGTTTTCGCAACACCTTGGCGTTCTAAATCAGAAGGAATATAGCCGAGGTTTCCGATTGCAGTTTTATACACATTCGTAACTGATTAGCATATAGACCTACATCTTCAGCCAATCAAACTGCCTTTTGCGTCGCATTCGGTCATTTCCGTTTGACCCGTACTCAAATTAGAAATAGGAAGTTTCATAAAGGACAAGGTCAAAGAAATCTAAAATAATCAACCAATGAAATTCGGAATTCCCATATACACATGTATCACGCATCGAACAGCGTGGTTTGACCATGGCACCCAACCTCAACACAAGTCTAAGTCTTACAAGCAGTAAAACCGTAAAAAACACGGGGTTCTATCGGCTTATCAAAGTAAGTATTAACCATAGAATGTTTTCAACACATATTCAATCAAACTATGTTCCAGCGTCAATAACAACTGTGAAAATAGAGCCTCTTCTATGTATCGTGTAACCGCCGAGTCGCCGACACTGTCGTTTGCTCAAGACGTTTGTGTCGTGTAAAAGCGAAAGTAGGTAGCAATTTGTTGAAATGTCTTTCCCAGATTACAACTCTACTTCAGACTGTAGTTCTGAGTTTCATCAGGTTCCAAACAACTACCGTAACTGTATGTACATGTATGGATCTACTTTAGTTAGTAATTTAAAATAAAAAACAGTCTACCTTCAATTTGTAAGCAGACTACATTTATTCAAAATAAACGAGTGCTGACCATGGAAAAATAAATGTTATGTGTAAGAATTAGTTGAACAAGTATAACTTTGATGTTGTGCTTCAGTTTTTGCATCAGCTTTAGACATGAAATCATATTAATTGACCCTTTACTTCATGAATATTCATGTAAGAAATAATGACATCATGAATATAATCAATTTTTTTTTTTGGGGGGGGGTGGGGGGGCTGTTTGTTGGCTTGGCTCAAACTTTAATGTTGGCAATAAATTTGTAGCCATTGCACATAGATCTACATACTTCAAACCTGGCATGCCTGTGCAACTTACAGAGGCGAACATTTTTATTTATTTTTTTTTTTGGGGGGGGGGGGGGGGTTATTAAAATCAAGGTCATATACATTGTAACAGTTAAATGTCACATTACGGTTCAAATGTATATTATATTGGTCACAATCGGGGGCATAGTGTTTCACAAAAATGTGTTGTTATTAATACTTTTATCAATTCCAAGACGTTATTGTTATTAACTCCCCCAATTTCTCCCCTTACACTTCAAGGCATTTCGAAAGGAATGTTGACCCATTAACCCCATGCTGTGTATTTTGAGAGCTGACTGTCAAGCATCTGATACACAAACTGATAAGGGGGGGGGGCACTTATATAAGGAGCTTTGAAATGCCTTTAACATTCATATCAAACCCGAAAGCCATTATGGCCATTCAGGCCTTTGATTTATGTATCTATAAATGGCTATATGGATGCGTGACACTTTAGTATACTATTATGTTTGTCTGTCTATACATTTAGTAACTTTTGGTCTCATCAAGATTTGAAACTCTTGATAGGATTTTTCTGAAGATGTAGATTGTTGAATAGACATTGTTTATCCCTTGCCCAGTTCTATGTTTATTCCAAATTTCAATACATACTGAATATTCATGAACAAAAAGTTATAATGAAATATAAAATGTTGAACATCCTAACTATTTTAGAAACTCAAGAAACATATCTTTCAAATTCCATTAGCAAACAGAGCAGACCCTGATCAGACGAATCCATATTTCATTACAAGTGATAATAACTACCGTATTTTGTCCATGAATATTAAGTAGGTATTGAAATAGGATTAAATATAGAACAGGAAAAGGGTTAAGAAAGAGAACAGTTTGCTTTCTGCACTAAAGACCAATACTGTGATAGCCTATTTGATTCTTACAGTACCCCCTGGGACTCCTGATCCTCCAGTTTGTGTGTCTCACAAGTTCTTGGACATGGTTTGTTATGTCAATATCAGTGAACCAAATGACAACATCCCCTACATTTGGACAATGGAATTCAGGACAGCTGGGTATGTATGGTGCCACTCTGCAAAGCTTCAGATATAGGGAGTGATTCAAATGTTTAACCCATTACCTGAGGAATATTCATGTAAGAAATAATGACATCATGAATATTTATGAGCTGAATTTTTATGATAGTATAATTTTATGAAAAATAGAATTTGACCATGGCAGAATCAGATCTATATCATTTCATCAGGAACTCAAGGCAGACCTCGATTAGACAGCAGCTATAGGAGCTGTCACATCTAGATCTACTCTGTTTGCAAACATGTACTAACACACCTCCATCCGGCTAAGGGTTATGTCCTCATTTCTCAACCAGAATTCTTAAAGGGTGACTACAGTTTAGGAACATCTCTATGTTTCTTGTTAGTGGTCACATTTCGAAGTTTGGAGAAGAAATGAAGAAAGTCTTGTAGGGAAGTACAGTAAAACCTCTCTATAACGGCCACTAAATTACATCAAGTAGTTTGTGTTAAAGGCAGGTGGCTGCTTAAAACAAGCTGAAAGTAAAACAACACTCCTGTAGGAGCATTGTTTTACTTTCATCTTGCTTTAAGCAGCCACCTGCCCTAAATACCAACTAATTAACACAATTTAGTGGCAGTAATAGAGAGGTTTTACTGTAGTACCATAAATATCCAGGCAGACAAATTAAGCAAAACTTGCAGACACAGACCAAACTGCTCCTGAAAGAGAAGCTTGATCAGAGTCTTCCATAAATCTACTACCCTATTACTTTAATGTAAAGTTTTGCTGAATTTGACTTATTCCGCTTTACAAACTAGTGGAGAGTGAAGATTGAGTGTCTGAATATTTAGGGTAAACATATGGTTGCTTTTGTGCTTTGTTAACCCTTACAAGTTTTCAAAAGGACTATTCCAAAATTCAAACAGGTCAATCTTATGATAAATATTTAGGGATTTTTATAAAAAAAATAACATGACAAACAGTGCAGACCCTCATGAGAGGGCTCCTCTAGGAGCCCTCTGATCAGGGTCTACACTATTTTAAAGGACATTAGTGACTCATGTCCTTCACAGTAAGGGTTAAGTATGTTGTGATCTATTATCTATGCTTGTATTAGGTGATCATATGGATGCAAACTGTTTGAGACTATTATTTTATGTTTTAACCCTTTACTCCATATATATTGGAGCCATCTGATTTGGGTCTACTCTGTTTGCAAGTGTGCGAAAACATGTTTATATAAAGAAAATGGTTAAATGAAGATCAAATTATCAAACAGTTTGAATGCTGATCAGACAATGTGCTTATCTGGATTCATGAATATTCATGTTTGAAGTTATGACATAATGCATATTAATTATCTGTATTTTTATAAGGTATGAACACAGAAATATTTAACCCTTACAGTGCGGGACACAAGTCACACATGTCCTTTCCAAACAGTGTAGACCCAGATGAGAGGGCTCCTAGAGGAGCCCTCTCATCAGGGTCTGCACTGTTTGTCATATTAAGCATTTTTTTTTAAGAAAAATCCCTATATATTCACAGTGAGCTTGCCCTATTTGAATTTTGGATAAGTCTGTTTGAAAAATCAGCATTGTAAGGGTTAAGCAAGACAGATCTGTATAAAAATTAGCAAACAGACCAGACCCTTATATAAGACAGCTCCTGTAGGAGCCGTCTTATCTGAGTCTACTCTGTTTGCAAAGGAGTAGAAAAGCGTATTTATGGAGTAAAATGTTATATCAAATTCACTTCTTGCATGTGGAGATTTATGTTAGACTTACATAATCTTTTTTGTTGCCTGCTGGTCTGCATGACTTGCATACCTTACCTTAAGTACTGTAAGCATTCGGACACTCAAATTAACAATATTCCCTCTTCACAGTTTTGTAAAGCTTATAAATTGAATATGGTACCATTTTGATAATTTCAAATTTTAATAGTCATAATAGCAAATCGTGTAGTTCCTGATCAAACGGCTCCTTTAGGAGCCGTTTGATCTGGGTCTACACTTTTTTGGCTAAGTCTGTCTGTCGAGATACTGACAACAGTTAGGGTAACTATGAACTGGCATGGTTGCTTGCTCAGGTAGTTGCTGCTGGATTCATTTCAAAAGTTTTTGCATGTAACTGATCCATTTATTATTGTTGTTAAATGAGCCATTATTGTTGCTTGTTGTGAAGTACAGACTACTCTATCTTGTTTTCCTAGGATCTCCTATTTTGTTACCACATACATGTACACATGTAGATCCATATCTGCATTGTTCATTCATTAGCCCTTTACTTCATGTTTAAAAATTATGACTGCATGAATATATTATGTGAATTTCATTGTGAATTAGAAAAGTAGAAAAGTTTTACCATGACAGCATACTGAATCCGATCTGTCACATTATTCAAACAGATTTGGATCTGGTCTGATTGTAAAGACATAGAATAGTTGGTTTATTAACCCTTTCCCTGTTCTGTGTTTATTTCAGATTTCTATGCATACTGAATATTCATGATTAAAAAAATAATAGTTATAACAAAATATGGAAGGTGGAACATTGTAGCCATTTTAGAAACTAAAGAAACAGAACTACCAAATTCCATTAGCAAACAGAGCAGACCCAGATTAGACGGCTCCTATAGGAGCCGTCTGATCTGAGTCTACTCTGTTTGCAAATGCTTAAAAAAGCAATGATGGCTTCAACTGGATCTGACTTTATAAAATTTGTCATAGAGTCCAAGTAATGTAGCAGCTTATCAGGTTTGAAACTGTTTGATGCTCTGGTTGTTAAATCTGTAAGATAAATGTACTAAACTGTTGACCCTTTCCCTGTTCATTATTCATGTAACAAATAATGGCATTATGGTTGTTTAGTAACAGAATTTTTATCATGCTATAAACTATGAACACAGGTTTTTTTTACCTACACAGAAACTGTAGATACACAATCATGTATATCATTCCATAAGCAAACAGAGCAGACCCTGATCAGACAGCTCCTGCAGGAGCCATCTGATCTGGGTCTGTTCTGTTTGCAAAGGCATGAAAAGGCTTTTTATACACGAGGGAGAATGTTAAAATGATAGATACCCGTTTGAATTTAAGGGACGAGAAACAGACACATAGAGCAGGCTCCATGACTAATTGCTAAAATTTATGATTAAATCGATGTACCAAGCCATGGATGACCTTGGAAATACAACCTAAGCTGACTAACCCTTTTCTCCATGAATATTCATGTAAGAAATAATGACATCATGAATATTCATTTGATTAATTGTTGTAATTGCACATGGACACATGAATTATTGGCCATAGCATGAATATTTATGTAAGAAATAATGACATCATGAATAGTAATTAGATTAATTGTTATTTTGCAAATGGACACATGAATTTTTGGCCATAACAGAAACTGTAGAATCATATCTCTTATTGCAACTTTTAGGCGTATTTATGGAGGAAAAGGGCTAACCCTTTCCCATATAAAGGGCATTTTTGCTTCGATCATTTTTGCCAGATTTTGATTTAAAAATTTAGTTGAAGAAGGGAACTTTACTCAAACCATTTTAGCAAATTATGGGACTTTGAAGTTTTATTCACTATATAACATACAGCAAAAAATGCTTGATTTAGAGACAGTACAGATGGAAGGCATCCATATTTCCATGGACACTATTGTCTAGTTTTTTAACTACATGTATACAAGTTGGGAAAATGTAATATTCTGAATTTCTGATACTATAGGGTTGTTTTCAAAAGAAACACAAGTATGTTTTGAATTGAAGCAGATGACAGTCTTTGCTGTTTGATACTTTACCTGTATTTATGGAGAGGAATGAATGGAAAGTTGACTCTGAGAATTCTAGCAGACAACAGTATTAGCCGTCCACATTGCAAAAGCGAAGGGTTGCTTTAACCTGAACCGTAATCAATATATGACTGAGGAAATAGGCAATTACCTACTTATGAGCTTATGAGCTTACATCGTTTAACTCTTTACTCCATAACCCAGTCCCACTTAGGCTATTTTTAGACCTAACCTCTTTGATTAAATCTACCAAAAAGGAGCATTAACTAGAGAAAAGGAAATTTTCAGATTTGTGTAGTATTGAAACCATTGTGATAAATAGAGCATTTGCTACTGTGGAGCAAATGCTCTTTTTATCACAATAGTTTCACACAGTGACTTTTATAGAAGCGTCAAAAGGCGTCAATATGCGGGAATGGGATAAGTAGGCCTTTTACTATCTTTACAGACAGAGTAGACCCAGATCAGATGGCTCCTAAATGAGCTGTCTGATCAGGGTCTGCTCAGTTTGCTTTTGGAATAGTAAAGATATTATTCTACAGTTCCGTGCATGGCCAGACATCCCTGTGCTCATATGCCATTAACATAAAAATCAGCCAATTGATAATCTTGATGTTGTATTACTTGTGTAAGTATTGATGGACACAACAGCATCCAACTTTTTTTGGCAATGCTATAGTCATCTGCTTGAGTTCTCAAAATTCATTTATTTCTTCCATATATATATAATATCTAAACAACCAATGTCTAAGTGTCATATAGTTTGAATCCTGATGAGAATTACTCATATATAGTCTACATAACACATTATTTCTGATATGAATATTTATGTTGTAAAGGGTTAGGCAAACGAAGCAGACCCTGATCAGATAGCTCCTACTGGAGCTTTCTTATCTAGGTCTTCTCTGTTTGAAAAGGCATAACTAACCCATTCCCGCATATTGACTTTGTGAACCATTGTGATAAATAGAGCATTTGCTCGAAAGGAGCAAATGCTCTATTTATCACAATGGTTTCAAAACTGTACAATTTTGAAAATTTCCTTTTCTCTAGTAAATGCTCCTTTTTGGTAGATTTAATCAAAGAGATTGGATAGCCCATGTGGGAATGGGTTAAGCATTACTATGAAGTAAAGGGTTAAGACAGTCGAGAGAAATTTGTGTTTGTCAGATTATTTAATGGTACTGTATTATCTCTAATAAACGCTCCTGGGGGCGTTATTATTTTTTTTATTTTCATACACAGGTGGATGCTTAATGCAGAATGAAAGCAATTCAGGAAGCTCCTAGATGAGCTTTCTTTATTGCTTTCATCTTGCATTAAGCTACTATCTATATTTTGAAAAACCTATATCTCTTTATTTGTTGGTTATTACAACAATATACTAGAGTTTTGGTTGTTTTATTGATAGTTTGTTTCCCCACAGAAGTAAGAGATGTTTTTAGGGAGAATACGGTAACCATGGTATTTTTTAGATAAGCTTCTTCTAGGTGTTTGATGTTTGCTATGTTATTGTTAGTTTTATTTGTCTTTATGATGCATGTTGGTTTTATTTGTCTTTATAATGCATGCTGGCAGACATGGCCCTTGGAGCATACTTCCGTTGACCCTTTGCACTACCGACCAGTACAAGTGTCAATGGACAAGTCGGAATAAGCCGCACACTGATTTCATATTTCAGCCACTTGTCCAGTACTATTATGTACGAGTGACAGTGGAAAACAAACTGGCTACTGTCAGTAGCGATGTTGTAATGTTCGCACCATGGGACATAGGTATATTATATATATTATACTAACTAGATGTGGCTGGATTAACCTGGTAATAGTGTGTATTGGTGGTGTACATGTAGTCACTGGGCTTGGGTGAACATTAAATAGCACTTCTCCTATACTATCAAACACAAGAAGAAACAAAATCTGCTCTCAGTGTCAAATACAGTAGAACCTGTCTATAGCTACCATATAGCGAATAAATATATGGAAGTCAGTAAGATCAGGTGGTGGCTTAACCCTTTCCTCCATAGGCTATTTTTAGACCCAACTTCTTTGAATGAATCTACCTAAAAGGAGCGTTTAGTAGTGAAAAGTAAAATTTTAGAACTTTGTAGTTTGAAACCATTGTTATAAATAGAGCATTTGCTCTATTTATCACAATGGTTTCATAAAGTGACTTTTACAGAGGGGTAGAAAGACATATTTATGGAGGAAAGGGTTAATGAAGTTTCTGCATTAATTTCATCCTGCATTAAGCTGCCACCTGTCTCAAACCCCCAGAAATAGACCAGTTTTAATAGTTGTTTAACCCTTTCCCTGTTCTATGTTTATTCCAAATTTCAATACCTACTGAATATTCATAGACAAAATAGTTATAATGAAAGTGGAAAATTGTAGCCATTTTAGAAAGTAAAAAAAGCCTAGATTTTTCATATTTCATAAGAAAACAGAGTAGTCCCAGATCAGATGGCTCCTATAGGATTTGCAAACAGAGCAGACCCTTATCAGACGGTTTCTATAGCAGCTGTCTTATCTGGGTCTACTCTGTCTGCAAATGGATGAAAACACGTTTATATGAGGGAAAGGGTGAAGACAGGCTTTACTGTACTAGAATTAGCAAAAACTGCACTGAGTGTGTTTTTGTTTTGTGCTCTGTTTGACCATTTATGCCATTAAATATTGACATCATGAATATTGATTAGCTGATATTTTTATAATGCTGTATAAACACAGGAATTTTTTTCATGCCAGAAACTGTGAAATTAGGTATATATTATTCCATAAGCAAACACAGCAGACCCTGATAAGATGGCTTCTACAGGACCCTTTAATCTGGGTCTGCTCTGTTTGCAAGAGGTGTTAAGAGGTCTGTCAGTGGAGTAACAGGCTGCTGATATTGCAACACAAAACACGCCATGCCAATCTGAAAGGTTAACACTTCACTCCAAACTTTGCGTAAATATTTAGTACCATAAAAGAATGTAGGCCTGCCAAAAACACTCACATTGACCTTGAAACACCAGACTTATGGCCCTTTGTTTGTCGAAAAACCGGGTAACCTTGAGCCATATCTCAGAAACAGTTTTGAGTTTGTGTAGCATAAGGAAACTTAGCCATTCAGTGATCTTTTACATTGACTTTGGAACACCAGAATTATGGCCCCTTATTTACTAAAAACCATAGAGATTTTGATTGAAGCAGTATGAAATTGTCCTGAACCCACACATAGTATGCTAAAGGTTATGTGTGATGTCATTGTCAGATGTTGGGTGTAGGGAAGAAGTGCTATAAGGGTTGTCTTTGCTTATGTGCCATTTCTAATGCTTGTATTGCTAAACATTTTCAGTATAGATCCAGATCAGTGCTGACTGTAGACTCCTCCACAGCCCATCGTATAGAGGCTAAAAATGTATCAAAGAAACAAATTTTCTGAAGAAAGAATGCATTGAGAAAGACCTTTTAGTATTCTGATGGTGAATTTATGATAACCGTTATCCCTTTTCTCCATAAATACGCCTTTCTATGCCTTTGCAAACAGAATAGACCCAGATCAGATGGCTCCTATAAAAGCCATCTCATCAGAGTCTGCTCTGTTTGCTAATGATATAATATTTACATGATTCTACAGTTTCTGCTATGGCCAATACTTCCTGTGTCTGTGCTATTGTAGTAAATTAATATAATTAATATTCATGACATTATTATGTCTTACATTAATATTCATGGAGGAATAGGTTAAAAACATTTGGATTCAATTCAGAGAAAAATGATTTGGTATTTGATCAGGATACAAACTGTCAATGAAGACAAGCTACTTTTAGAATTGAAGCAGACGACAAACATGATGGTAAAAGGGAAGAAAGCTATCTGAGAGAGATGCCTTTTAACACCTTGCAGACAGAGTAGACCCAAATCACACTGCTCCGGTAGAAACAGTCTGATCAGTTTGCTAATAAGATTGTCAGAAATCATGACACCTGAATAGTTTTAGCTGAATTTTTATAATGGTACATGAACCAAGAATTTTTTTTACTTGGGTGAAACTGTAAAATCACATTTGTATAATTCCATAAGCAAACAGAGCAGACCCTGATCAGACGGCTCCAGTAGAAGCCGTCTGATCTGGGTCTACTCTGTTTGCAAAGGCTAGAAAAAGCGTTTATATAGGGGAAAGGGTTAAAGACCGATAATGATACTTGTTCAAACCACAGTAGAACCCCTTTAATGCGACCACTTAATTAATATGGGTATCATTATAAACAGATGGTTGCTTAATGCAGGATAAAAGTAATGCAGAAAGCTCCTCTTTTGTCCTGCATTAAGCTACCACCTGCCTCTACCACACATAATTATACCTCTTTTAGGTGATCGCATTAGAGTGGTTTTACTGTATCGGATTTTATTGCATTCCTCTATTCATGGTTTCAACCCTGTCAACCAGTTTTTGGTGATCTTTGTGAGCAGTTTGGATTCAGATATGATGCTGATTAACTCGACATCTCATCAACCCTCTGACTTTTGTGTATTTTTCAAGAAATATGGAAAAAAGAATATTGATGAGAATTGTAGCGAACTACAGTTTTTGCAGATAATTATTACTTACCATGCATTTTTACACTTTGACCACAAAGTGACTTTAGTTGGCAGAAGTTGTTGACTGCTTCAATGCTGAAAGACTAAGTAAATTCATCATTTTATCTTCATAACAGAGCAATAGATAAACGTTTGTACTCAAATAATAAAATCGTTGTTTCTTCACCAAACCCTATGTTGTGACCACTCTTTAGAATTGTCTCTTTGAGATTATTCTAAAGAATCTTCCTAACATAGGGTTTGGTGGAGAAGTATAGAAGTTATTCTTGAAAAAGTTTAATTTACGCATCTTATCTGGATCACTGTTACAGTTCATAATCTTAATCAGAGTTTCACACATGTAAGTTTCAGTTATAATGATATGTAGAGTGAAATTTCATCTTAGTCCAATTTAAAGGTCCTGCTTAATGTGGAAAAACCCTTTGCATGTTAGTGGTAAGGTAGGCATACACCTAGTATCTCAGCATCTCATGATCATCTAGATCCAAACTGTTCTGCAGTCTGACTGCAAATGTTGAGAGAAATAAGGAAAAAAGTAATTTTCAGAAAAGCAGCAGATGACAAAATTTGTAGATGACAATTACATATATGTACTTAGATTTAAGGTAAACAAGTTTTTAGGTGTTGATTTCCTAGAAGAAATTTTGTGGTCTGATATTTTTAACTGCATTTCAGAATATTACTGTCATATGATAGTAACCTTGATTTTGTAGCCTAGCAACATATTTGTGATAACCTATTTAAACAGATTGGATCCTGATCAGATTTCATATAACTTGGCATCACATCAGATACTATTTGACACTGTGATAGTATTTTGGAAGAAAATTTGATGAAGAGTCTCTGTGGAAATTAATACCCTTTTCCTGTCTTCAAATAAAGAGTTGTAGAGGATTTCAAAAGTTCATGGTTTCTGATTTCTTAATTACCTGGATGTTAGGAATGTGGTGAAATAAAAGGATTTAATAACACGAACAGTTTTCATATCCTTTGAATGCTGACATTCCAAAGCGGAATGTTCTTTCATTATTAACCCTTTCCTTCATTTGCAAACAGAGTAGACCCAGATCAGACAGCTTCTAATGGAGCCATCTGATCAGGATCTGCTCTGTTTGCTTATGGTATAGTAAATATCTGATTCTGTAGTTTCTGCCTTAGCCAAAACATTCTGTGTATGTATGCCATTACAAAAATTCAGCAAATAAATATTCATGATGTCATTATTTTTACATGAATATAGAACACTGGGAAAGGGTTAAACAGTAATATCCATCCTATTTGAAGGATTTAAACTGATAGAAGATATTTAATGACTGAAAGTACAAACTCAGGTTCCATGCTTATAAAACTTTTTAGCTGAGTCTGAGTTCGTTCTCAAGTTTTTGATTGGTCAGATTTGAGCCTTTGGGTCAGGGTCTATTCTGTTTGCAAAGGTGTATAAAGGTGTATTTATAGAGGAAAGGGTTAAAAAAGGGAAACGAGTCACTAATGTCTTTATCAAACAGTGTAGATCCAGGTAAGAGGGTTATATATTAGGGCAGCACTGTTTTTCTTGATAAAAAAATCCTTGAATATTCATGGTAAGTTTGACCTGTTTGAATTTTCAAATATTCTGTTTGAAAGTTCAGTGTTGAAAGAGTTAGAATGTGTAAATCTTTATATCATATAAATTATAGGACCTTTTATTTAATGGTTTATACCAAGCTAGTCTACTTGTAAACCTATTTGGTTTTGCTTTCTTTTTATTATGCCCCCAAAGCTAGGCTTTGGCGGCATATAGTGATCGCACTGTGCGTGGGTGTGTGTGGGTGTGTGTGTGTGTGTGTGTGTGGGTGTGTGTACCTTTTGTCCGGAGTATATTTCCTTTGTCACATCAGCTACGGATACCAAATTTGGTGTGTGAGTTCATCTTGGGATGGCGGAGTGTCGCGTACCATTTTCATGTCACTGTGACCTTGACCTTGACCTTTGACCTTGATTTTACAAAAAGCTTGTCCGGAGCATATCTCCTTTACCTTACCAGCTACAGATTCCAAATTTGGTGTGTGAGTTCATCTTGGGATGGCGGAGTGTCGCGTACCATTTCCAGGTCACTGTGACCTTTACCTTGACCTTTGACCTCGATTTTAAAAAAAAGCTTATACCTTACCAGCTACAAAAAACTTGCCGGAGTATATCTCCTATACCTTACCAGCTAAGGATTCCAAATTTGGTGTGTGAGTTCATCTTGGGATGGAGGAGTGACGTGTACCATTTTCAGATCACTGTGACCTTGACCATGACCTTTGACCGATTTTACAAAAAGCTTGTCCGGAAGATATCTCCTTTACCTTACCAGCTACAGATTCCAAATTTGGTGTGTGAGTTCATCTTGGGATGGCGGAGTGTCGCGTACCATTTCCAGGTCACTGTGACCTTTACCTTGACCTTTGACCTCGATTTTAAAAAAAGCTTATACCTTACCAGCTACAAAAAGCTTGTCCGGAGTATATCAACTATACCTTACCAGCTAAGGATTCCAAATTTGGTGTGTGAGTTCATATTGGGATGGAGGAGTGTCGCGTACCATTTTCAGATCACTGTGACCTTGACCGTTGACCGATTTTACAAAAAGCTTGTCCAGAGCATATCTCCTATACCTTACCAGATACGGATTCCAAATTTTGTGTGTGAGATCATCTTGAGATGGCGGAGTGTCGCGTACCATTTTCAGGTCACCTTGACCTTGACCTTTGACATCGATTTTACAAAAAGCTTGTCCGGAGCATATCTCCTATACCTTACAAGCTACGGATCCAAAATTTGGTATGTGAGTTCATCTTGGGATGACGGAGTGTCGCGTATCATTTTCAGGTCACTGTGACCTTGACCTTTGACCTCGATTTTACAAAAAGCTTATACCTTACCAGCTGCAAAAAGCTTTTCCGGAGTATATCTCCTATACTTTACCAGCTACGGATTCCAAATTTGGTGTGTTAGTTCATCTTGGGATGGAAGAGTGTCGCGTACCATTTTCAGGTCACTGTGACCTTGACCTTGACCTTTGACCTTGATTTTACAAAAAGCTTGTCTGGAGCATATTTCCTATACCTTACCAGCTACGGATCCAAAATTTGGTATGTGAGTTCATCTGGGGATGTCGGAGTGTCGCGTATCATTTTCAGGTCACTGTGACCTTGACCTTTGACTTATACCTTACCAGCTGCAAAAAGCTTGTCCGGAGTATATCTCCTATACTTTACCAGCTACGGATTCCAAATTTGGTGTGTGAGTTCATCTTGGGATGGAGGAATGTCGCGTACCATTTTCAGGTCACTGTGACCTTGACCTTGACCTTCGACCTCGATTTTGCAAAAAAGGTTGTCCAGAGAATATCTCCTATACCTTACCAGCTACGGATTCCAAATTTTGTGTGTGAGTTTATCTTGGGATGGCGGTGTGTCGCGTACCATTTTCAGGTCACTGTGACCTTGACCTTTGACCTCGATTTTACACAAAGCTTGTCCGGAGCATTTCTACTATACCTTACCAGCTACGGATTCCAAATTTGGTTTGTGAGTTCATCTTGGGATGACGGAGAGTCGTGTACCATTTTCAGATCACTGACCTTGACCTTTGACCTCAATTTTACAGTCTGGAGCATATCTCCTATACCTTACCAGATACAAAAAGCTTGTCCAGAGCATATCTCCTATACCTTACCAGGTACGGATTCCAAATTTGGTGTGTGAGTTCATCTTGGGATGGCGGAGTGTCGCGTACTATTTTCAGGTCAATGTGCCCTTGACCTTTGACCTTGATTTTACTAAAGGCTTGTCCGGAGCATATCTCCTATACCTTATCAGTTACAGATTCCAAATTTGTAATTTGTAAGTATTGGACAGGTATGCTTAGGCAAACAGTGTAGACCCAAATCAAACTACAGGGTCTACACTGTTTGCTACTACATTAGCATGAATCAGACATTATAAAGAGCTCTAAATACTATTCATACATGGGTAGGCCATGCTGTTCAAATACTTGCAGTGTCAGAACTTTCAGATGAATACCAGCATTATAACAATATAGACCCATATCAGACAGCTCCTGTAGGAGCTACTGGGTCTTCATTGCTTGCTTACAACACTACCTAAATCAGATGCTATACATGCTTATGCAAAGAATGTAGATCCATATTAGGTAACTTCTGTTGCAGCTGTCTAAGAGCCAGTGGTACATGAAACTTTGACCATGCGTTTAGAATTGACTGAGGGTATGTTTTTAACGTTAAGGATCGACATAGGGTCTTTCTTAAGCGTTAAGAATCAACTTAACAGTAACAATCAACACAGTATGTTTTTTTAATATTGAAATTTGACCCCGTGTCTTTTTTTTAAAAAACGTTAAGAATTTACCCAGGATCTGTTTTTAACGTTGACAATCAACCCAGGGTCCTTTTTAACGTTGAGAATGACTTAGGGTCCTTTTTAACTAAGTTTTGACCCTTGGCTCTTTTCTTAGCTATCATAATCGTCAAAGGTTCTGTTTCTAATGTTAAGAACTGACTCCTGTGTCATTTTTAACAGCATCAAAATTTCATGTTACACCTGCATTACATTGTATTGTTTTTCCGCCAAAATGCATTTCGGTGTCAAACACTTTGGGGGCATTTGTCACCCGTGACGACTCTCTTGTTTATGCCTGCAAGATTTCGATTCTTGGGCATGATACTTTTGGCCAGTTTGTCCGTCTGTTTGTCTGTTTATCTATTATCTGTTTATCTATCTGTTTGTTTGTCTGTCTGTCTGCCTGTCATTGACAGGTATTTTAAACCTATTCCTTTGCAGTGTTTATGTAACCCTTTACTCTATGAATATTCATTATAAGAAATAGTGTATGTATGAATATTAATTAGCTCACCTTTAATCATGGCATATTAACATGAAATGTTTTGGTCATGGCAGAAACTATTGATTCAGATCTATGTACAGTAAAACCCCTCTAATGCGACCACTTAATAAATACACATGGTTGTCTTTATAAGCAGGTGGTTGCTTGATGCAGGGCAAAAGTAATGCAGAAAGCTCCTCTAGGAGCTTTCTGCATTACTTTTGTCCTGCATTAAGCTACCACCTGTATATAACACCCAGAATTATACCTCTTTTAGGTGGTCGCATTAGCGGGGTTTTACTGTAATTCCATAAGTAAACAGCATAAACCCACTTGAACAGCTCCAATAGGATCTGTCTGGTTTGGGTCTACTCTGTTTGCAAAGGACAGCACTGTATCTATGGAGCAAATGTTAATATTTAGACAATCAGCAGAGAGACTAAAACATTGATACATGTATCTGCTTTTATATATGCGGTTATTATAATTTGTACAACTATTTTGTTTTTGAATTGGAATAATTAAATGTACATGTATTTGAACTAAACTAAAGTATTCAAGATCTTTCAGATTATAGTAAGCTAGTCATGATACTTAGTGTGGTAGCTTAAATGCTTTAGGCATATGCATGCATCTATCATTGTGCACATTCTTGCTAGAGTACAACTTGTAGAAATGTAATACTCTGTTAACCCTTTACTCCATAAATACGCCTTTGTAAACAGTAGACCCAGATCAGATGGCTCCTGTAGGAGCCGTCTGATCAGGGTCTGCTCTGTTTGCTTAGGAAATAATATAGACCTGATTCTACAGTTTCTGCCATGGCCAACACTTCCCGTGCCCATGTGCTATTATAACAATGAATCTAATATTCATGATGTCGTTATTTCATATGTGAATATTCATGGTGTAAAGGGGTAAACAGTCAACTTATGTTGCCAGTCAATACGTGTACATTCTTGCAGCCTTGTACAGGGTTACTTGGTTGTAGATTTATTTTTACAGTGAGCTGCATAGACGATGACTATTTACATTTCAGCTTTCATGTCAGTTGTATTTATTAGCTCACTCACGTGATTGCTAAGGGTGAGCTATTGTGACTGCTCACCGTCTGGTACCCGTCCGTCTGTCTACCATTTCATTTAACCCTTTCCCTGTTCAATATACAAATGTATATGTAAGAAATAAATTGATATCATGAATATTTAGTAGCTGAATCTTTATAATGGTACATGTACACAGTATTTATTTTTGGTACTAGTCTAGTAGGAGGCATCTGATCTGGGTCTTCTCTGTTTGCAAAGGCGTGAAAAAGCAAGGGTTATAGACCCTTTACCTCAAAGAAATCAAATTCTGAAAGACACCTTTTAATGCTGTAATAAAATCATTAACTAATTAATATTCTAATATTCATGATGTGGTCAATCAGTGCAACAGGTAAATATGTGCATACACAGATACCATTTTTCCACCAAATCCTATAACAGTGTGACCACTCTTTAGAATTGTTTCCTCGAGATGATTCTAAAGAGTGGTCACAACATAGGGTTTGGTGGAGAAATAAAGGAGTTATTGTTTCAATTTATGCATCCTATCTAAGATCTCTGGTCATTAATTCTTACATGAGTATTCATGGATTAATCCTTTCCCTGTTCTGTATTTAGGCCAACTTTCAATACCTACTGAATATTCATTAACAAAAGAGTTATAAAGAACTATGGAAGGTGGAACATTATAGACATTCTAGAAAGTAAAGAAACAGATCTCTCAGATTTTATTAGCAAACAGAGCAGACCCTGATCAGACGGCTCCTCTTGGAGCCGTCTGATCTGGGTCTACTCTGTTTGCAAATGCGTGAAAACACGTTTATATGAGGAAAAGGGTTAAACAACCAGCAGGTAAGGTGTAAACCAATGGATAATTAATTAAATGATTAACCCTAGCTTACCTCCATAAATATGCCTTTCTGCTCCTCTAAAAATCACCTATTGAAACCATTGTGACAAATAGAGTATTTACTTCTATAGAAGCAAATGCTCTTTTTATCACAATGGTTTCAAACTACAAAATTCTAAAATTTTCCTTTTCTCTAATTAATGCTCCTTTTCGGTAGGTCTATTCAAAGTGGTTGGATCTAAAAATAGCCTATGGAGGAATGGGTTAACGCTTTCCCTGTTCTGTATTTAGGCCAAATTTCAATATTCATTAACATATGGTTGTAAAGAAATGTGAAAGGCTGAACATTGTAGACATTTTAGAAAGGACAGAAACAGATCTATCAAATTCTATTAGCAAACGGAGCAGACACTGATCAGAGGAGTCGTCTGATCTGGGTCTACTTTGTTTGCAAATGCGTGAAAACGTGTTTATATGAGGGAAAGATTTAAATCAATGATGATTGTTTGGCTGACAAGGATGTTACAAATTTTCATAAGAATGGGGATTCTCTTAAGAATGGTTGAATTTGTAAATGAATTACTCCTTTTGAATGTTGCAATTCATTGACACTACACTTATGAGAGTATACAGGATCTGAATTAAGAAGTTACTTGGTGCAAAACAGGTAAAAAAAGATATTGGTCATGGAAGAATAGTGGGGAAGTGTTTTCCATTAGTACATGTACTGTAACTGCTCAAAGTATGATGAGACAGATTATCTTAGGCAAATTAACCCTTTCTTTCATATAAACACCTTTTCACGCATTTGCAAACAGAGTAGACCCAGATCAGAATGATGGCTCTTATAGGAGCCGTCTGATCAGGGTCTTCTCTGTTTGCTAATCAAATTTTATTGATCTATTTCTTTACTTTCTAAAATAGCTGCAATGTTCCTGCATCCATATTTCATTATAACTATTTTGTCCATGAATATTGAGTAGGTATTAAAATTTAGAAGAAACCTACTGGGTAGAATAGGAAAAGGGTTAAGTGTAGACTCTGATCTAACTGGCCTGAATTATCAAAATCTTGCTACAGGGTCTAAATAACCCAACGTATTGACAGAGCTCCAGATAAGATGCAAACATTTTAAGCATTTTCATACATAGCTCCTTTATTTCTCCACCAAACCCTATATTGTACATGTGACCACTCTTTAGAATCGTCTCGAAGACGATTTTAGTACATGTATTTAGGTATGCATCATTATCTGTAGCTGTTTTATTCAGACACCTGATCAGGTGCCTCCGTGGCCGAGTGGTTATGGTCTTTGACTGACAATCACTTATCCCCTCAAGCTGTGGGTTCAAATCCCGGTCTGGGCATTTGGATTTTTCATGTGAGGAAGCCTTCCAGCTGGCTTGCAGTAGATCGGTAGTTCTACCTGGACCTTCTGTGCACAAACAGTGCAATTTGTTTCGTGCACAGAACTTCTGGGGTCTTCCTCCACTTGTACTTAACTGGATGTCGTGATATGACTGAAATACTGTTAAAACAACATATATAAAACCCAATAAAAACCAAATTAGTATAACTGAATAAGTAAATGTGGCACAATTTGGATAAGTTTAAATTAGACTGACATAGTAGCTAATGGTGTAGACCCAGATCAAAGGGCTCCTTCAGAAGCAGTTTGGTCTCAGGTCTGTACTGTTTCCTGAGTTTGTCCGAATACTATGTGTAATAATAAAGATAATTGCTATATCATTTGTGGTTAATAAATTAATATAGTAAATAATAAACAATTCTTAACCCTATATTTCGTTCAGGCAAAAAATTAGGACATCGTGAATATTAATTAACGAAACTTTTATAATGGAACAATGTACAAAATGATTTATTATCATGACAGAAACTGCAGAATTATATCTACATTTGTATATGATATCATAAGCAAACAGAGCAGACCCTGTTCAGATGGTTCCTATAATTATAGGAGCCATCTGATCAGGGTCTACTATGTTTACAAAGGCATATTTATAGAGTTAAATACTGGTTAAGGGGATTATTTGTCTGATTATTTACACAAACTGATGTTGCGTGGAAAGTTATTGACCTTATATTTAGGATAAATGTGATAGGTGACATACTGAATGGACTATAATTGTTAAATAATGATTTTTTAAAAATTCAGCATTGAAAAGGTTAACCCATTCCCTCATATTGACACCTCTGTAAAAGTCTCTTCTTGAAACCATTGTGATAAATAGAGCATTTGCTCCATAGGAGCAAATGCTCTATTTATCACAATGGTTTCAAAACTACACAATCCTAAAATTCTCCTTTTCTATAGGTAATGCTCCTTTTCGGTAGATTTATTCAAAGCGGTTAGATTTAAAAATAGCCTATGAGGTAATGGGTTAATTAACACAGTAGCCTTGTATTTAAACTTTAGTACCCAAAATGTTTTTTGTCTGTTAACTTTGAATATGTTTAATCTAATAAGATAACAGCTGTTTAACATTGGGCAGGGACGCTTCATACTCTGTACCTGTATACCTTATGTGTCTGCTTGTTTGTTCAAACCTGTTCTTGCAAAACAACGAATTACAACGAATTAGCATCTATCCATAATTTAAAAGTGTAGAATCAGATTACCATTTATATTTGCTCTGTGATCAGATTGAGTGAGGATTGCATACTGTATTGTGCAAAGCAAAATTAAAGAGGAAAGGTGACTCAATCAAATAATTCCCACTGCTTTTCTTTTATTTGACCTTTATAGACAAATCTATGATAATCTGATCCAGTTGAGGCTTCCGAGTAATCTGGGGTCTCACCTGTATGCAAACTTTTATATGGCATACTTGTAGGAAAATGGTGTCAGTAGGAGGGAATGGGTTAATACAGAGCATGTAGAAGAGAGGTGTACTGATCTACCTTAATCTCTTACATTGTATTTCGTAGTGAAATCCGGTCATGTTGGTACTCATTAGAATTGACCCGGAGAGTTCTAATGAGTACTAACAAGATGAGGTTTGAAAGAGAAATGTAGAATATGTCAGAGCTAATGATAATTCAAATGTTCAAATTGTCATTTCTCCACCAAACCCTATATTGTGACAATTCTAAAGAATTATAAAGAGTGGTAACAACATGGGGTTTGGTGGAGAACTTAATTTGTTTTAGGAAAGGTTATTTATCTTGTCAATCAATGCCAATGAAATAGTTTACTTGGATTTTTATGCCCCCATTGACGATAGTCAGGGGGCATATTGTTTTTGCCCTGTCTGTTTGTCCGTTTGTCTGTTTGTTTTATCAGCAACTTTAACATTGGTCATAACTTTTGAGCCAGTACAGATAGAGACTTGATATTTGGCATGCATATGTATCTCATAAAGCCGCACATTTTGAGGGGTGACATGTCAAGGTCAAGGTCATCCTTCAAGGTCAGAGGTCAAATATATGGGTCAAATCACGGACTTTAACATTGGCCATAACTTTTGGACCAGCAGAGATAGAGACTTGATATTTGGCATGCTTGTGTATCTCATGAGGCTGTACATTGTTAGTGGTGACATGTCAAGGTCAAGGTCATCCTTCAGGGTCAAAGGTCAAATTGTCTGTTTCTTTGTCTGTAACTTTAACGCAACCTTAACATTGGTCTTAACTTTTGAGCCAGTACAGATAGAGACTTGATATTTGGCATGCATATGTATCTCACAAAGCCGCACATTTTGAGGGGTGACATGTCAAGGTCATCCTTCAAGGTCAGAGGTCAAATATATGAGGGGGCATAGTGTTTCACAAACACATCTTGTTTTATATAAAGCTCCACTAATTATGAGTTTGGTGAGGACAGGTTTATTCTTGTGTGTGTATTGCTTTACTTACAGGATCAGAGGTAATCCTTCTGTGCTTTGTAAATTAGAGGAACACTCTGATGAAATAAGCTGTGCTCTACCCAAGGACGCTTTCAGAGATTTTGAGATTTACAACATCACGATATTCAGGTTGCAGGGAAGTCGGCAGAAAACAACTTACTGTAACAAAACCATTCAAGTTTATACAAATTTCTCAATAGGTACTACTTATAAAATGGTTCTCAATCCTTTGCCTGCTATTAATTGATGACAGACATTGTGCATAGCTTGAATCTAGATCAGACACTAAGTCAGAAAGGATCCAAACTGTTCACATAAGAAGAAAGACTAGCTCCCATTTTTTATTGCCATTTTCTAAAATGTTTTTATACACCTGTTGTATTGTTGTCTAAATATATTGTTCTTTGTAGTGTAAACAAATAAAGGTTGTGTTTCAGATATAAAGCTTGTGTTTCAAATATATAGTAATTTGAATCTAAGTCATCAACCCTTTTCTTGTTGATTATTAATGTAAGAAATAATGACATCATAAATATTAATTAGATTAATTGTTATAAATAGCATAATAATTGGACACAGCAGGAATTTTGACCATGGCTACATGGCATACAGTAAAACCCCTCTAATGTGACCACTTAATGAATTAACATGGGTTTCTTTATAAGCAGGTGGTTGCTTAATGCAGGACAAAAGTAAAGCAGAAAGCTCCTAGGAGCTTTCTGCATTACTTTTGTCCTGCATTAAGATACCATCTGCATCTAGCACCCAGAATTATACCTATTTAGGTGGTTGATTTAGCGGGGTTTTACTGTATTATATTGTAAGCAAACAGAGTAGATCTAATCAGTTGGCTCCTATAACAGCTGTCTGATCTGGGTCTACTCTGTTTGCTAAGGTGTAGAAATGCATGTTTATGGAGGATAGGGTTATTGGCATTATGTACACAAGAATTTTGGTTATTGGTAGAAATCTGTAATAATTTCATAAGCAATCAGAGCAGAACATGATCAGATGGCTCCTACATTAGCCATCTGATCTTGGTCTACGCAGTTTGCAAAGCAATGAAAAAGCGTTTGTATGAAGGAAGGATCATAAACTGAATTTTTATTTTTCATACTCTTAGCAAAGTTGATTATTTTCAGTTGCATAAGATGTCGACATTTTTTCAAATTTAAAAATATGTATCGGCATTATATGGATGTTAACCCTTTCCCTGTTCTGTGTTTATTCCAAATTTCAATACCTACTGACCATTCATGATCTAAACAGTTATAAATCAATAGAGAAGGTGGAACATTGTAGCCATTTTAGAAAGTCAAGAAACGAAACTATCAAATTCGATCAGCAAACAGAGCAGACCCTGATCAGACGGCTCCTCTAGGAGCCGTCTGATATGGGTCTACTCTGTTTGCAAGTGCGTGAAAACACGTTTATATTAGGGAAAGTGTTAAAACAATCGTCCAACCTTTGACATAACATGCAAAGATTTAATCCTTAACTTCATAAATATTTGTGCGCAAGACATATTACTTACTATGAATATTTAAAAATTTGATTAATGTATTGAAAATAGAACATAAGGAAAAGTATTGCCATGGGTTTTGAAATCTGTAATGTGTAACAGCTACTAGCTAGCTAGCTAGAGCAGACCCTGATCAGAGAGCTTCTGCAGGAACTGTCTGATCTGAATTTATAAAGGTATAAAAAGATGCAGCTGTGGAGCAAAGGGTTAAATATCCTATTCATTAAGGAAGATCAATTGCTTTTGTAACTTATGACAGAAAGCAGTTTCCTGTTCTGGTTTTACGCTATACAAGGGCAGGAAATGTCCAAAAACACATTGTACTAAATACCATTGTTAACTAAACTGATACTTAACGTCTGGACTGCTGAGAAAAAGACATCTGCTCAAGTAATGATCTGTTGCAAGTCTTACTTACATCCGATTCATCTAAGATGCTGAGAAACTATTGACAGAATGACAAACAGCTTGGATCCAGATGAGACGCCGAGTTACTCGGCGTCTCATCTGGATCCAAGCTGTTTGCTAAAGTACAATGTAAGTTAGGTTACACATTGCAGCCAAAGGGTTAATGTTAAAAGCGTTATAAGCACACATTGTGTTCTTAACCAATAAAGATGCTGTATTATAGACTGTTTTGATTGCCTAGATTACCCTTTTACAGTGGTAATTATTGGTGATTCATTGATAGAATGACCTCATCTCCTAGCCCTTTTCCTATTATAAACACCTTTTCACACATTTTTCAATTAAAGTAGACCCAGATCAGACATCTCCAATAGGAGCCGTCTGATCAGAGTCTGCTCTGTTTGCTTATGGAATTTAATGGATCTGTTTCTTTAGTTTTTAAAATGGCAACAATGTCACACTTTCCATAGTTCATTGTAACTGTTTTGTCCATGAATATACAATAGGTATTGAAAATTGGAAACAGGGAAAGGGTGAATTGGTGTATTGTCAACCCCATTGATAAAATGGTAATAACATAAACCAGCATTGCATATTAGGTGATAAGTAACTCTACAGGCAAGTGACTCACGTGTTAGAACCCTTTTGGTCTTCCACTTCTCTACAAAACACCGTCAGAATTTTGAATAGTTTGGATCCTGATGAGAGACATAGTAAATGCATAAGTTATAATTAACTCTTACAAAGCGGGACACGATTCACTTATGTGCTTTGCAAACAGTGTAGACCCAGATGAGAGGGCTCCTAGAGGAGCCTTCTGATCAGGGTATGAACTGTTTTTCATGTTGCATGTTTCGTTGGAACAATCCCTAAATATTCACCATAAGCTTGACCTGTGTGAATTTTGGAATAGTCCATTGAAAATTCAGCATTTTAAGGATTAATATACCTCAAGCAAACAAATGTTTAATTTTTCAATTCCACTTCAGTAATCTTGTTTCCAACAGTTTTGAGTGTGGCAAAAGTGCAAGTGTACTTAACTCTTTGCTCCATGAATATTCGTGTAAGAAATAGTAATATCATGAACATTTATTAACTGAATTATTATAGTGATTTATGAACACAAGATATTTGGTCATGGCAAAATCTGTAGCACGAGATCTAATCTATATTATTTCATTAGCAAAGACAGCAGACTTTGATCAGACAGCTCCTACAGAATCTGGACAAAAAAAACGTAAAAGTGTACAATTATTTTATGGAATCAAAGGTTCAATATAGTCATGACGTAAACATTATCGAGACACATTTCATAGTAAAATCAAAGGTTTTGTGTTTGGAGATGGTCAGTCGATCCCAGCCCCTGGTTAAGGTTTTTCTTGGCTGCTTTTTGAACATGGGTCTTAAAATAACCATTATAAAATCCTCAGAATTCAATAATTTAACCCATTCCCTCATTTTGACGACTCTGTAAAAGTCACTTTGTGAAACCATAGTGATAAATAGAGCATTTGCTCCTATAGGAGCAAATGCTCTATTTATCACAATGGTTTCAAAGTACAAAATTCTAAAATTTTCCCTTTCTCTAGTTAATTCTCCTTTTCGGTGGATTTATTCAAAGAGGTTGTATCTAAAAATAGCCTATGAGGTAATGGGTTAATTAATCCTTTACCTGATGAATATTCATGTTAAGAAATTATGTTGTCATAAATATAAATTAGATATTTTTTTTATAATAGCATTATATGAACATAATATTTCTAGTCATTTCAGAAAGTGTAGAATCAGATTTGCATTATCTAATAAGCAAACATAGCAGACATTGATCGGACACCATTGAAAGTAGCCATCTGATCTGGGTCTACTCTGTTTGCAAATTTGGGAAAAGGAGTTTTTTGAATGAAAGAGTTACTACTTTGAATGCTGAATATCCAAAGTGGAATGGCCTGACAGTGTACAGTAAAAATTCAGTACTACAAACACTCAAATACATAACATTACTGATCTTGAATACAGGTGGCAGCTTAATGCAGGGTGAAAGTCATATAGAAAGCTCCTGTGCATGACTTTCACCCTGCATTAAGCAGCCACCTACCTACACTACTTAAATGTCATCAAAGTATCGAGGTTTTACTGGATACATACTGATTGGTCATTGCACTTTGATTATAGGGACGTACAGTATATATGAGGGCTTAAATTTGCTGGAATGACAAACAGTGCAGACCGCCGAGACCCTGATCAAAGGACTTGTCTAGAATCCCTCTGATATGGGTCTGTACTGTTTGCAAATACTAGTACTTGTAAGCAAAAGTAGCTTTGCAAAAAGAGAAAATTGCAGACTTGGTTTTATTGAATCTGTTCATGAGTAGTAATTAAAGCACCGGCTTAAGCAGTATTCAGTTTTCAAAACTAATAACTAATTAATAAGTATTATAACTAAGTAGAATTACATAAGATTTGACAGTACATTGTATATTATATAGCTGAATTCTTGTTGCAGTACTTGTCTAGTACTTGTACCATAAACTCAGTTTTCAAAACTAATAACTAATTAATAACTAAGTAGAATTACATAAGGTTTTACATTACAAATGTATATTATATAGCTGAATTCTTGTTGCAGTACTTGTACTATAAATTGTCCGTCAGCGGCCTAGATAACAATCAACATATCACATTTAGATTTAAATGAACATATCTGCCGTAACCCTATATTCCATAAATATTCATTTAGAAATATTAAATATATGAATATTAACAAGATACTGTTTTATATACATGTAATGGCATCTTGAACAAGGAACTTTTTTACCATAGCAGAAACTATGGAATCAGATCTACGTTATTTCATAAGGAAACAGAGCAGACCTGAATCGTTGGCTGGAGCCATCTAATCTGTGTCTACTCTGTTTTATAAGTGTAAAAAGGCGTATATGGGTTAAACACTCTCTTGATTAACAAATGATCTCTGCTTACCGGGTATATCAGTATCTAAATTTATATATCAGAGCAACAGATAACTGTGCAGTCTCAATTACTGAAATTGTCATTTCTCCACCAAATCCTGTATTGTGAGATAATTCTAAAAAGTAGTCACAACAAAGGGTTTGGTGGAGAAATAAGAAGTTATTATTGAAAATGGTTTAATGTACGCATCTTAATTATCTTGACCTCTGAATATTACAATGTCTAATCATTATTGTATACTAGCAACTGAAACAAACACAATATAAGATAGGCTACAGCCCTTTACCTCATGAATATTTATGTAAAAAAAAAATATGATACATATTAGGAATATTATTTAGCTGACTTTTTATAATGGCATTATGAACATGGGAAGTTTTTTAAATCTTGTCAGAATCTGTAGAATTGGAATTTATATTATTTCATAAGCAAACAGAGCAGACCACTCTGTCTACTCTGTTTTACAAAGATGTTTGAAGATGCATCTATAAGGTAAAGGGATTATAGCTGTAACATCGATAATCTTGAAATATAATATGTGAATTCAAATACATGTGTATCTAACAACATAAGATTCTTTAATACTGTCTGCTTTCAAACTGTAAGTTGTCTTAATTCTTGCAATGCTAACTAAATGCTATCTGCATACAAGTGTTGTTTTCCCTTCTGTTTCTGTCCGAAATGACAATGAAAGTGACAACGAAAGTGACTAACAGTTTTAATGCTAATGAGATACCAAATTAATTATTCGGCGTTTTATCATGATCCAGACTGTGTATATAGGTTATCACAAATTTGCCACTAGCGTGCCATGGCAGAAACTAGAATCCTATCTATATTATATCATAAGCAAACATAGCAGACCCTGATCAGATGGCTCCTACAGGAGCCATCTGATCTGGGTCTACTCTGTTTGCAAAGGATTAGAAAGGTGTATTTATGGACGAAAGGGTTAACAAAGCATTCTTGAATTTGAATGGTTACAAACAGTGTAAACCTTCAGATGTTGTATAACTGGTTATATTCTTGGTCTACACTTGTTTTTCAGTCTGCCCATCACATTTTTTGCGTGTCATGCATAATTCCAAAAGTATAGGTATATATATAGGACTTAAGAGTCATGAAACTTTATAAGATGGTAGATCAGTATGTGAATATACATACCTGGGATATGAGTATGATCTGCAGACAGTAATAGTAGAGTTATAGCCCTTGACATAGGTTATAGCTAGTAGAGTTATAGCCCTTGACATAGGTTATAGCTACACTGTCATACATAAGAGGAAGCATCAGAGTGTGTCAAAATGAGTCAAACTTTAACCTTACATTGTAATTTGATCACAGTAATTCATAATCACAATTGAATGATAATTATGTCTCCCCCCATATTTATATGGGGGAGACATATTGTTTTCGTGAGAGTTGTCTGTCTGTCTGTCTGTCTGTCTGTCTGTCTGTCTGTCGGTCCGTCCGTCCGTCCGTCCGTCCGTCCGTCTGTCTGTCCGTCACAAACTTGTGTCGCGCGTATCTCTGAAACCAGTTGGGCTAGAGTCACCAAACTTCACAGGAATGTTGACCAGCATGAGTTGTTGTGCACCTGGGTTTTTTGAATTGTCTCCCCCTGATAACTTTGGAGTTATTGCCCCTGATGACTTAAAATTAGAAAAACTTTGTGTCGCGCGTATCTCTGAAACCGCTAGTACTAGAGTCACCAAACTTCACAGGAATGTTCACCAGCATGAGTTGTTGTGCACCTATGGTTTTTGAATTGTCTCCCCCTGATAATTCTTGAGTTATTGCCCATGATATGAATACTTAAATTTATACAAACTTTGTGTCGCGTGTATCTCTGAAACCAGTAGGGCTAGAGTCACCAAACTTCACAGGATTGTTCACTAACATGAGTTGTTTTGCTCTTGGGGTTTTGAATTGTCTTCCCCTGTTAACATTGGAGTTACTGCCCCTGATGACTTAAAATTAGACAAACTTTACCTAGTGTCATGCATATCTCTGAAACCAGTTCAAACCACTAGGGCTAGAGTCACCAAACCTCACAGGAATGTTGACCAGCATGAGTTGTTGTGCACCTGGGATTTTTGAATTGTCTCCCCATGATAATTTTGGAGTTATTGCCCCTGATATGATTACTTAAAATTGAGAGAAACTTTGTGTCATGCATATCTTTATAACCACTAGAGCTAGAGTCACCAAACTTCACAAGAATGTTGACCAGCATGAGTTGTTGTGCACCTTGGTTTTTTAATTGTCTCCCCCTGAAAATTCTTGAGTTACTGCCCCTGATATGATAACTTAAAATTAGAGAAACTTTGTGCTGCACGTATCTCTGAAACCAGTAGGGCTAGAGTCACCAAACTTCACAGAAATGTTCACCAGCATGAGTTACTGTGCATCTGGGTTTTTTAATTGTCTCCCCCTGATAACTTTGGAGTTACTGCCCCTTATGACTTAGAATAAAAGAAACTTTACTTTGTGTCACATGTATCTATGAAACCACTAGTACTAGAGTCACCAAACTTCACAAGAATGTTGACAAGCATGTGTTTTTGTGTACCTGGGGCTTTTGAATTGTCTCCCCCTGACAATGTTGGAGTTATTGCCCCTGATGACTAAAAAATTAGACCCTGATAAGTACACTTGTGTATTGTGTATTGGAAAGAGGATGGGAGGGGGAGACATCTGTTTTTGTGACAAAAACAAACCTCTAGTCTTTCTATGAATCTGCACACTAAGGGTATGGTTATATTGATGTGCACTCGGGTACAATTGAGTTCAACCTTTGAAAACAGAGCAGACCCAAATTGGAGCTTGCTGATCAGGGTCTCCTCTGTTTGCTTATGATATAACCCTTTCCTCCATAGGCTATTTATAGACTTAGCCTCTTTGAATGAATCTAATGAAAAGGAGCATTTACTAGAGAAAAGGAAAATGTTATAATTGTTTAGTATAGAAACCATTGTGATATATAGAGCATTTGCTCCTATGGAGCAAATGCTCTATTTATCTCAATGGTTTCAAGAAGTGACTATTACAGAGGCGTAGGAAGGCGTATTTATGGAGGAAAGGGATAATATAGACAAGATTTTATAGTTTCTGTCATGGCCAAATATTCCTGTGCCCATCTACTGTTATAACAATTAATCTAATTAATATTCATGCTGTCATTATTTCTTACATGAATATTCATAGAGTAAAGGGTTTAATAATAAGTGACCTACATGTATATAGTAATTCCAGGTCATCAATTTATGGCAGTGGAGTGGTGTTTTTTATGTGATAAACAGTTTTCATCTTGATATCATTCACTGTATCATACATGTTCAATAATCCTTTACCTGGTGAATACTCATAGAAGACTCCAAATGAATATTAATTTGATAATTGAATTTTTGTATTAAATATTTTAACCCTTTCCCTCATATAAACAACTTTTCACATACAGTAAAACCTCTCTATAACGGCCACTAAATTACATCAAGTATTTTGTGTTAAAGGCAGGTGGTTGCTTAAAGCAAGGTGAAAGTAAAACAGAACGCTCCTATATTAACCTTGCTTTAAGCAGCCACCTGCCCTAATATGCCAACTAATTAGCACAATTTAGGGGACGTTATAGAGGTTTTACTGTATTTGCAAACAAAGAAGACCCAGATCAGACACTCCTGTAGGAACCATCTATTCAGAATCTGCTGTGTTTGCTTATGACATAACATAAATCTGAAATTACAGCTTCTATCATGATAAAAAAATCCCTTGTTCATAGTGACTGTATAAAAGTTCAGTTAATTGATGTACAAATGTACATGTCATTATTTTTAGCATGAATTGCCATGGTGTAAAGGGTTAGATAAGGATATTTATTGAAGAGTGTCATGTCTGTGACCATGATGAGACAGTAGCTGGCTGGTTGGAAGGGAGGGTCTAATTGTTGCAAAAGCCTAAGTAGGCTAGATTATCAAGTAAAGATATAACCCTTTTTCATCATAGATACCCCTTGTAATTCTTTACATGCAGAGTAGTCCCAGATCAGACGGCTTCTGTAGGAGCCATCTGATTAGGGTCTTCTCTGTTTGCTTGTAGAATTACATGTATATAGATCTGATTCTACAGTTTTTGTCATTGCCTAAAGCTCCCATGTCCATATGCTATGGTAAAAATCCATCTAACTAATATTCATGTCATTATTTCTTACATGAATTTTCATCAGGTAAAATATTAAAGGAATATTGTTCATATTTTTTAGGAGGTGAAGGATTGGGTGAAGGAAAACAAGTGTTCAAAGCTGGAGTCAGCTGCAAATGCGTTAAAGAAAGAGCTGAAGAAACTGGAACCACCAGCTTCCTATACGACAACTGCAAAGACCTAGCGAGTTCCTGCAGTGTCTTATACATGTGACTGTTTATTACAGGTGACTGAACTGATGCAGTATTCAGATCAGAATTGTACTGTGGCAAATGTTCATTTTTAACAATGAAGAGAGGCTCAGCATCTTGATATCATCTTCAAACTTCATGCTACAGCAGACAGTGTGATTTCAGGACCAATATGTGACAAATAGCACATTAATCAGATACTGTTTCTGGTCAAGCTCATTCAGAATGAAAGGACTAGATTTTGCTAGAGTGCTTTGAATGACAGACAGTGCAGACATGTACATGCATCACCATCCATATGTATCTTGAATCCTGCTGTTCAAATACCCTGAATCCTCTCTAAACTCTTGAATCCCTGACCGTGAGAAATGTGACAAGTATTTCCTCTAGGATTTCCCAAAAGTTTAAGCTCACCTCAGTACAAAGTGATGACCCTTTTTCGCGTCTCCCTCACACATACGACTTTTCATGCCTTTGCAAACAGAGTAGACCCAGATCAGAAGGTTCCTGTAGGAATGCTCATTAGGAAAAGGGTTAATTCCTTGAAGTTTGCCCAACTTTGCAGAGTACAATTGTAACAATCTTCTTGTCTGAAACTGCTGGCCAGATTCAAATTGATGTTGAAGACATGTTCCAGAGGTGACTGTCTGCTAAAATTATTCAAACACTTCTACAATAAAACTCACTTAAACCAGGATTTTAGTAAAGAAGAATTTAAGTCTTTTTAGGCAGATAGCTGCTTAATGCTGGATCAAAGTCATGCAGAAAGCTCCTGTGGGAGCTTTCTTCATACTTTCATCCTACATTAAGCTATCATCTGTCTTACAGACCACCATTGAGGCTAAATTGAACATACAGTTTAGAGGGGTTTTACTCTCATTGGTCTTACTATATTGCTGTATGAGGCGAATTGAAATTTCCTCATGATTGTAATGGAGTTTTGAAAAAGAAGTTGTAGGTAAAGAAGGGAATCTTTGCCACGATAGTTTTTACCAGAGTTATTTGTCTTTGAATTTTTCTGCACTATATAGCATACTCAAAGTGCTTGGTATAGAGACAATATTGATAGGGCATCTGTGTCCTATGGACATAATTTTTTAGTTGTTTTTTTAATTGCTATATTGAAAAGTTCAAAGTGATATTTTTGGAATTAACTGGCTAGGTTTTGGAAACAATTTAATGATTGTTTTCTGGTTGTTGTAATTTTTCAATAAAGTACTATTTTAACCTTTTGAATGTGTGTACTGGCATTTACAAACAGTGTAGACGCAGATCAGATGGCTCCTAGAGGAGGTCTCTGATAAGGGCCTGCACTGTTTGTCATTCAAAAATCCTCTAGCAAATTTAAGCCTTCCGTACTGAAAGGACTCTAAATTAACCCTTTCCTGAAGGAAACACCTTTTCATGCATCTGTAAAAAGATTAGACCCAGATCAGATGGCTCCTATAGGGGCCATCTGATCAGGGTCTGCTCTTTTTGCTTATGGTGTAATAAAGATCTGATTCTTCAGTTTCTGCCTGGGCAAAAAAATGTCCTGTGTTCATGAATCATTTTAAAAAATGATCTGATTAATGTTCATGATGTCATTATTTCTTACATGAATATTCAAACAGGGAATGGGTTAGGTTAAAAACTGATGAACCATTCTACTGTGACAATGCAGCATGCAAAGGGTTGAGTGATAGATTAACCCTTTCCTCCATAAATACGCCTTTCTACGCCTCTGTAAAAGTTACTTTATAAAACCATTGTGATAAATAGAGCATTTGCTCCTATAGGAGCAAATGCTTCGTTTATAAAGGGTTGAGTGACAGATTAACCCTTTCCTCCATAGGCCTTTCTACGCCTCTGTAAAGGTCACTTTATGAAACCATTTTGATAAATAGAGCATTTGCTCCTATAGGAGCAAATGCTCTGTTTATCACAATGGTTTGAAAACTACAAAATTCTAAAAAAAATCCTTTTCTCTAGTTAATGCTCCTTTTTGGTAGATTAATTCAAAGTGGTTTGATCTAAAAATAGCCTATGGAGGAAAGGGTTAACACCTTAATTACCCTATTTATTCAGACAGCCAGGCTCCCCTTTCCACAGGTTTGTAAATCTGAATAAGGTTATCTGGCACCATTTTGATAACTTTAAATTAGACATACATAGTAGAAAATAGTGTAGACCCTGATCAAACAGCTCCTTCAGGAGCAGTTTGATCTCATCATCTGTGTCTGCACTATTTGTCTTTGTTTTTCTGTCTGAATACTTAACCCTTTCCTCCATAAATACGCCTTTCTATGCCTCTGTAATAATCACTTCTTGAAACCATTGTGATAAATAGAGCGCTTGCTCCTGTAGGAGCAAATGCTCTATTTATCACAATGGTTTCAAACTACAAAATTCTAAAATTTTACTTTTCTCTAGTTAATGCTCCTTTTGGGTAGATTCATTCAAAAAGGTTGGGACTAAAAATAGCCTATGGAGGAAAGGGTTAAGGCAATTAGGGCAGGACACGTGAGCATTGCTGCTTGATGAGGGTTCTGCAATATTGGATTGAATAGGTCTGTTATTGAAATTGGAACCTCATGAATATACCTGTATAAATGATAATAAACTGTATGTTAGAGGCTACACATGATATCCGTTCAGCAAAATAGATAATTGATCAAAGGCTACATATGATGTGCTATCAGCAAAGAAACTACATGTAGTGTAAAAGGTGATCATATGTCAAAGATTACACATGATGAGCCAACCTCCACCGCAGTAATCTCCCCTAATCGCTACGCTACACCGTACGTAGTGACAAGGGAGATCACTGTGAGGAGTTTGATGATGAGCAATCAGCAAAGACATTAGTGTAAAAGGTGATCATATGTCAAAGGTTACCCATGATGTGCTGTCTGCCATAATCAGTAAATCCATTAGTGTAAAAGATGACCATATGTTAAAAGGTTACACATGATTATGTTATTAGCAAAAGCAATAGAATGTGTGTAAAGTTTGATCACATTTCATAACCTATACACTCATCTTTTCAGCAGAATATCTGTAGTGAAAGTGATCTTAATTATGTTATAGACAACATGTATGTATTCTATCAGCCAAAGAGTTGGTATATCAACCCTTTTCTCTATGAAAGAAATAATTACACCAGGAATACAGTAAAACCTCTCTATAACGGCCACTAAATTGTGTGTTAAAGGCAGGTGGCTGCTTAAAGCAAGGTGAGAGTAAAACAGAACGCTCCTATAGGAGCGTTCTGTTTTACTTTCACCTTGCTTTAAGCAACCACCTGTCCTATATACCAACTAATTAACACAATTTAGTGGCCGTTATAGAGAGGTTTTACTGTATTTATTAGCTGATTTTTTTATAATGGTACATGAACACAGGATTGTTTTACCTTTGTAGAAACTGTAGAATCATCGTAATTCCAAAAGCAAACAGAGCAGACCCTGTAGGAGCTGTCTGATCTGGGTCTACTCTGTTTGCAAATGTGTAAAAATTGTTTATTTATGGACTAAAGGGTTAATACCCCTTTGGAAGCTGAATTTTTCAGAATAAAATGGTTTATCTTTGTTTAACCCTTTACTTCATGAATATTCATGTAATAAATAACGACATTATGAATATAAAATAATTAATTTTTTATAGAGCCCTAATGAACAATGGCAAAAACTGTAGAATCAGATCTATATTATCTGTGAACATTCAGAGCAGAATATTATTAGATAGCTCTCATAACAGCTGTCTGATCTGGGTCTGCTTTGTTTGCAAGCACATAAAGATATGCAAAAATGAAGTGAAGGGTTAATGGTGGAGGCCATTCATTATTATTAGAATGTTAATTCTGAATAACAGTGAAGACATTCAAAGCATTAACCCATTCCCTCATATTGACTCCTTTTGATGCCTCTGTAAAAGTCACTGTTTGAAACCATTGTGATAAATAGAGCAATTGCTCCATAGGAGCAAATGCTCTGTTTATCACAATATTTTCCTGTCTAAACAATTCTAAAATTTTCCTTTTTTCTAGTAAGTGCTCCTTTTCAGTAGATTTTTTTTCAAAGAGGTTAGGTTTAAAAATAGTCCATGAGGGAATGGGTTAATGGTGATCATATGTTATAAGCTATATACATGACACCGTCATAATAATCTGTTATGAGTGTTGATCAAAGTCCAAAAAATGTCTTATCGGTATAGTTGATCATAAGCTTTAAATGATGCCATAACGCAAATGCAGATGTAAATATGGGTCATATGCTCTGCATATTACATCAATTTAACCCATTCCCCCATAGGCTATTTTTAGATACAACCTCTTTGAATAAATCTATCGAAAAGGAGCATGAACTAGAGAAAATGAAAATGTTAGAATATTGTAGTTTGAAACCATTGTGATAAATAGAGCATTTGCTCCTATAGGAGCAAATGCTCTATTTATCACAATGGTTTCACAACGTGACTTCTACAGAGTCGTCAAAAGTCGTCAATATGAGGGAATGTGTTAAATATTATTGTCAGAGATGAAATGTATTGCATCAGCTGAAGAATTGCTTCAAACTGTGTTCAAAGGCTTCATATATATACATGTATATATATATACTGGGTATGGGTTTTAAAACTATACAATTCTAGAAGTTTCCTTTTCCCTAGTAAATACTCCTTTTTGGTAGCATTATTCAAAGAGGATGGGTTTAAAGTTTAGACTCTAAACATATTCTAGGAGGGAATGGGTTAAAATGCAATTTCAGACAAAACACTATTCCATTTATAATTAAAATAACAGTTTTATGAATTGTGTTTGCCGTAATACCCATGTCAGAAATAATGGTTGTTTGAATATTGGTCCGTTGAGTTTTTATAATAAAACTTTCTGCATGTTCATTCTCAATAATTTGACTGACCAGTTTTGAGCAAGCTCAAAAGTTGACCAATCAAATACTGAGACAATGAACTCAGACTCAACCTCGGGATAAGTGGTGTGTCATATATTTATGATATGCATTTATTTAATCACATGGCTGCTATTGAAATAGCAGGTGTAATTCTACACATAAAATGCTATTTGTTTCACATGAGATTGGTTAGTTTTGTTTGTTAACAAAAGAAAGTGCTATTTATTGACACAAGATAGTGCAATTTTTTGTATCATTTGTAAACTGTCATAATGCCAGCATCACTAGGAATAGGGCACTTAGTCATTGGCAAACAGTGTTTCTGAAGATCAGCAATGTTGAAATGATGGATGGTCAAGGTCTACACTATTTTCCTTCAACAGTAGTTTAAGTATTTGGTTCAATAAATGTTTGCATGGAATTGGTGAATTTGTAATTAAAATATTGTACCAGCTGATGAGATGCAATGTTACAACCTGAAACTTAACTTGATCTACACCGTCAGCACGTTTTCCTTTTTGCATTATGCTGGCCATATATGTATATAATATCATTGCTTCATTGTATGTGACAGGTTCACAGATAAACAATGTCATATTCATGTATCATGATATAATGTTATAGATTACCAGATATGCCATTTTTCAGTTCATGTTTCTAGATAGTTAACCCTTTCCCTGACAGAGGCCACCCTTGATGCCTTTGGGAACAGAGTAGACCCAAATCTGATCTGGGTCTACTCTGTTTCAAAGGCATATCTTTGGAGTAAAGAGTTAAATGTAAACACCGGTGAAATATATCACATCTGTACATAGGTATTTGACTCTTTTAACACTATTTACCCTCTTCCTGTTTAATATTCATGAAAGAAATAATGATGTCATGAATATTAATGAGCTGAACTTTATTAAAGCATTATTAACAAAGAAATTTTTGAGTGTGGCAGAGTGTAGAAGCAGAACTATATTATTCCGTAAGCAAACAGAGCAGATCCTGATTAGACGCCTCCTGTTATAGGAGCCATCTGATCTGGGTCTGATCTGTTGCAAATGCGTGAAAATGTGTTTATATGAGGGAAAGGGTTAACCAATTTGTGATGACCTTTGCAGACAGTATGGGTTAAGATGAGATATCAGGCAACTTGGTGTCTCATCAGGTTTCAAATTGTTTGACACGCAGCCACTCTCTTTTTTTGAAGGAACAAAATGTAAGAAAAATATGCTTGATAATTGAAGCAGACACATTTTTTGCAGGCAGAAGCTACGAAGTGTTGAAAGGGTTAAAAGAGTATTCAACTTTTGCCAGATTTGCCACTGTTCAGTGCCATTTGTCATGAATGTTAACATTTGAATGCAGGAAATGAGTTCATTGCCATTTGCAAACACTGTAGATCAGGGTCTGCACTGTTTGTCATTCAAAATCATTTTGTAAAATATAACCTTTCATATTGTATGGACTCTGTTGTTAAATGCTGATGGATCATTCCACTGTGAAAATTTGAAGAGATACAGTGCTCCCTCTCTACAACGACACCCTTTGGGATACGAAGATTGTATGTGTTGTTCAGAGGGAGTTGTTATAGGGAGGGGAAATCAAACATAATTAGCTTGTTTGCAGATCCCCAGATAAGGTTTATTTCTAGAACTAAAACCATTATGCCTCCATCAAACCCTACGTTGTGACCACTCTTTAGAATCGTCTCAAAGTGACGATTCTGAAAAGTGGTCACAACATAGGGTTTGATGGAGGCATAAAGAAAATACGATGGAAAAAAGTTGTTTCTGGAGCCTTGTTGTTTCGGAAACAGTGACATGCGTTGTTGTAAGGAGGGAATCGTTATTGAGAGGGTCGTTGTAGGGAGGGAGCACTGTAAGTCAAAGGTCAAGTAGTCAAATGTGTGTATGACATACAGCTTGAGAGTTAAAATAGTCTTTAAATTTAATAAAAGAAAAATGAAATTATTGTGGACTGATCCTTTTTGAAATAAATTAGGGTGGACTGAAAGTACGACTGCATGTACATTAAATGTTTTATATTTTCACAAACTAAAATAATGTTCAAAGTTTTCAAATGACTTGGAAGAAAAATTGCTTTATTCTAGTTTAGCCAGGCTCATCCATTATCTTTTGGTACTATCTGAGATTGTCAGATAAAGTAGTGTTTTGGGTTACATCAATTTATTGATATATGATATATAGAGGATCTTACATGAGTGTTCATTACACATTGTTTTTATGAAACGAGTTTACTATAATTATATGACACAAGCTTTAGGGAGTGTCATATTCATTATAGTAAACGAGTTTCATGAAAACAATGTGTAAGGAACACGAATGTAAGATTCTTTTTATCACATAAGCCTTAAAAATGCCATAGAAAATGAAACAGGCTATAGCTGATGGCTTTTTCGTCCATTGCTTACAAACAGCGTCGTAATACGGACGACGCACATGGAGCGCTACGATTGGCTAATGCTTAAATGAACACTACGATTGGCTAACGATTGCAAATTTACATAAAAAATGCACTGGTGTATTTTTGCGATCTATGGCACTCTGTTAGGGCACTCCCACAAGGCAGATTATGTGATAAAAAACATTTCAGACCAACGGTCATTGTTGATTCACTCTTTCACTAACAATGTCACATCTGTGATTACCTATGCAAACAGTTTAGATCAAGGTGAGAAGCTGAGCATCTAGGAGTCTCTCGTCAGGGTCCAAACTGTTTGTTACTGTGGTAATGTTTTTGAAAGAATAGGGAAAGGAAAATTGTAGCAGACGACAAACTTTGCAGACAACTATTTTGCAGTGAATTTATTTAACCTGTTGCTCCATAAATACGCCTTTCTGTGCCTTTGCACACAGATTAGACCCAGATCAGACAGCTCCTGTAGGAGACGTCTGATCATGGTCTGCTCAGTTTGATTATGACATAATATAGATATGATTCAACAGTTTATGCCATGCCATGGCCAAAATTCCCATGTCCATGTACTATTACAATAAATTAGTTTAATATTAATATTCATTACATCATTATTTCTTACATGAATATTCATGGAGGAAAAGGTTAAATAAGACACCAAATAAGTTATACTGTAGTACATTGATTGATGAAATGACATGTGAATAAGGCATTCTATATTGGATCACCTCAGATCAGAGCCATCTGATCAGGGTCTTTTGTTTGCTTATGGAATAGTATAGATCCGATTCTGAAGCTTCTGCCATGGCCAAAAGATCCTGTGTTCATATACCATTTTCAGAATATGAAAATAAAGTCTGAAAGCAAAAATGTGGCAGTGCAAGTCATGATGCCATTTTCTAAATGATCATCAGGTGAACAGTTAACCCTTTCCCTCATATAAACGTGTTTTCACCCATTTGCAAACAGAGTAGACCCAGATCAGACGGCTCCTATAGGAGCCGTCTGATCAGGGTCTGCTCTGTTTGCTAGTGGAATTAGAAAGATATGTTTCTTTACTTTCTAAAATGTCTATAATGTTCCACCTTCTATATTTCATTATAACTATTTTTTTCCAATGAATATCCAGTAGGTATTGAAAATTGAAATAAACATAGAACAGGGAAAGGGTTAACCCTTTCACTGTTCTATGTTTATTCCAATGTTCAATACTTACTGAATATTCATCGATAAAATAGTTAAGATGAAATATGGAAGGTGGAACATTGTAGCAATTTTACAAAGTAAAGAAACAGATCTATCAAATTCCATTAGCAACCAGAGCAGACCCTGATCAGACGGCTCCTGCAGTAGGTTTAAGGAATATGAAGGAAAGGGCTTAGACATTCAATTATTATGTCCTTTAAATGGTTGCTCTCAGACTAAGGAAGTTTTTATCAAACCTTCACTAAGCAACGTTCCTAGACATTAACTTTGCTGAGTTTAGCCAGAAGAGCCCAAATATTCTAGATTTAGGTCCCATGATTTATTCAAAACAGCTGTATGTTTGTCATTTTGGCAATATTGCTTCTAATCTAGAAATCATTGCCTTAGTTGTTGTGTTGGCATCACAGTCATGGTGACATTATTTAACCTTTGGTCATAACTTCAACCTCTTGAGAGCTCTTTGTGTAGTCCCATCAAATTTCACACACTTGTTCACAATATCAGTGAGAAACGATTGACTTATCATGCAGATTGGCAAGAGATATATGCTTTGAACACTTAACACTTTTCTCTGACCGTTGGTATCCATTTGCAATACTGTTAGTCTGTATGTACTGTTAGAGTTGGAAACATTTCTGCAAAACGGTGACTCATAGTTAGGTGCTAATGAAACTGGATAATGTGGCAATGCAATTATATTGCTTAGTGGATCTCTTATATGCAATGTTTTGCATTATGTGCTGATTGGGTCTCGGATATGAATGTATATTCATTATGTGACATTGTATTTTCTGATATACAGGTTTTTTATGTCCTCACCACTTAATAGGGGCAGGGACATTTAGATTTGCCTCTGTTCAACCGTATGGATGCACATGTATGTCCCAAATTGTTATCCCCCCCCCCCCCGATCAGATCTGTAGTGCATATTGTTTTTGCCTGTCTGTCTGTTTGAGGACAACTTTAACATTGGTCATAACTTTTCAGCCAGTACAGATAGAGACTTGATATTTGGCATGCATATGTATTTGATAAAGCCTCACATTTTGAGGGATGGCATGTCAAGGTCATCCTTCAAGGTCAGAGGTCATATATATAGGTCAAATCACCAACTTTAACATTAGCCATAACTTTTGAACCAGTAGAGATAGAGACTTGATATTTGGCATACATGTGTATGTCAAGGAGCTGCACATTTTGAGAGGCGACATGTCAAGGTCAATGTCATACTTCAGGGTCAAAGGTCAAATTTGCCGGGGGCATAGTGTTTCACAAACACATCTTGTTGCAGTTACATGTGTTTGATTTGACAGTTCTATTGTTTAGTGGGCCTGATACATAAGTATTTGAATCATGTTACAGTGCCATTGCTTAGTGGGTGTCTGATAATCATGTAACAGTACCATTGCTTAATGGGTGCCTGATATCATGTAACAGTGCCATTGCTTAGTGGGTGTCTGATAATCATGTAACTGTGCCATTGCTTAGTGGCTGTCTGATAATCATGTAACTGTGCCATTGCTTAGTGGGTGTCTGATAATCATGTAACAGTGCCATTGCTTAGTGGGTGCCTGATGTGTAGGTATTTGAGTTATGTGACAGTGCCATTGCTTAGTGGATCTCTGATATACCATGCATTCAATTTATGTGACATTGCTACTGCTTATGGGTCTCTGATATGCATGTAGATGTACAGTAGAACCCCTCTAATGTGACCACTTAATGAATAAACATGGGTGTCTTTATAAGCAGGTTGTTGCTTAATGCAGGACAAAAGTAATGCAGAACTGCATTACTTTTGTCCTGCATTAAGCTACCACCTGCATCTAACACCCAGAATTATACCTCTTTTAGCTGGTTGCATTAGCGAGGTTTTACTGTATTTGAATTATATGACAAGTATTTCCATCTAATGACAGTGTCTTTGCTTATTGGTCCTGTGATATGTAGGTATGGACATGCATTGTGTGACAGTGCAAATGCTAGGTGGGTGTCAGTATGTAGTTAAAAATGTAGATAAACATGCCATAGGTAAAAATGCAAGAGACCAAATAGAGAAAAAAATGCCTTTGGTGAAGATGCCATTTTTACCATTTAATGTAGATTAATGTATGTTCATTATGTAGCAGTGTAAATGCTTTATTGACCTCAGATAGGAAGGCATTGCACCTTACTGGCATTTCAAGGGCCTCTTGTATGGTGGTATTGTCATCATGCTAGCCTGGCACATGGCCTCAGGTATAAAGGTATTTGGTGTTATAGTGCTTCATTTATATAAAATATGAAGACATTATCCTAGCATTGCATGTGCTCATCTAGCCTGATTTAACCCTTTCCTCTATGAATATTCATGTAAGAAATAATGATGTTAGGAATATTGATAATACATGTAAGCAAACAGAGTAGAGTCCGACAGCTCCTATAGAAACTGTCAGATCTGACTCTGCTCTGTTTGCAGAGACAAATTTATGGAGTAAAGGGTTAAAGACACTGTGAATGCATTTCATAGGAAACGGGTTTGAGCGCATTGGCATTATGCTAGTATCACATTGTATGACCACAGATGCAAAGTGATTGGGTTATTACATATATTCACAGGCAATGGTTTTATGCTGGCATTTTCATGACCCTCAGATGTGAAAGCACTGGCATTGCAGGTGTTTCATAAATGTCAGATGTAGAGGCAATAATTGTCATTGCAAGTATTCTATGGGCTTCATATCTGAAGGCACTGGCATTATTTTGGTGTTACAGGTGTTTCATTGGCCTCAGATGTGAAGGTATTGGCACTGCAGGTGTTTCATGGACCTCAGATGCACTGACATTATTCTGGCACTGCAGGTGTCCCATGGGGCTCATGTGAAGACACTGGCAGGCTAGTGGCATTGCAGGTGTTGAATGGGTATCCTATCTGAAGGCACTGGTAGGCATTATTCTGGCACTGCAGGTTTCATAGGGCTCACATGTGAACGTGCATGACACTATTTTGGGATTGCATGTATATCATGTGAAGACACTGGCATTATGGTACGCATTTGAATTGTTCATGAAGAAATTCTTCCGTACATACTGAACCTGAATTCGATAAACACCTCAATTCAGCAGCCCCTATTGAGTGTCTTTAAAGTGGCTGATTACCCTTTGAATGCAGGAAATGAGTGTACTTGCATCTGCAAACAGTGTAGACCCAGATCAGAGGGCTCCTACAGGAGCCTTCTAACCAGAGTCTGCACTATTTGTCATTCAAGGTCCTCTAACAAACTTGATCCCTTTAAACTGAAAAGACTACATGTATTATTATTGAATAGTGATGGACCCTTCAACTTTGAATATTCAACATTTAGAGGGATAACCCTTTCCTTCATACCAAGGCCTTTTCACACCTTTTCAAACAGATCATACCCAGAGCAGATGACTCCTTTAGGATCTGTCTGATAGGGTCTGCTCCGTTTGCTTATGAAATCATAATAGATCTGACTACAGATTCTACAAATACCAAAATTCATGTGTACATAATTATGCCCATATAAAAATTCAGCTAATCAATATTCATGTCATTATTTCTTGTATGAATATTCAACAGGGAAAGGGTTAACATAGCTGCCCCCTTATATTATTCTCTGCTATCCTATTTCACAAAACCATATATCATTTGGGCTTGTTACGAAGTAAATGTCTTAATATGCATATGGTAGCATTTTGACAAGGTATGCCACTTATATGGCACATGAATTTGTTATTAAGAACATTTATATGAATATTTAGTTATTTACAGATTGTTTTGTGCAGTAAAAGGTTGCAGGTTTGAGAGTGATCTGCTATGTAAGATTAATATCTTAACCCATTCCATCATATTGACAACTTTTGACGACTCTGTAAAAGTCACTTTGTGAAACCATTGTGATAAATAGAGCATTTGCTCCTATAGGAGCAAATGCTCTATTTATCACAATGGTTTCAAACTACAAAATTCTAAAAAAAGTCCTTTTCTCTAGTAAATGTTCCTTTTTGGTAGATTTATTCAGAGGTTGTATCTAAAAATAGCCTATGAGGTAATGGGTTAAATGATATGCCACCTTGTTTTTGAAGCAAAATACAGTAAAAACCCTCTAAAGCAGAATTTTAGTAGAGAAGATATTTTAATACTTTTAGGCAGGTGGTTGCTTAATGCAGGGTGACAGTAATGCAAAAAGCTTACACACTGCATTAAGCTGCCAACTGTTTCCAAGACCAATATTTGTACTTAATTTAATGTCTTGTTTAGAGAGGTTTTACTGTAATTGTCATCTGCAAAGGTTGTCTGCTAGACTGCTACTATTGTTAAATCTTATAATACATGTACATGTATTAAACAATGCCTGTGTCACCTGCTAAAACAAGCATGACAGACAGGTTGGACAAACAAACAGGTTGCAGGTCAAAGTGAAGCAGGTCACACAAAAGTACAGTGTCAAACTGTTTGGATCTTGCTGAGGTATTATGCATCTCATATGGATCCAAACTGTTTACATAGAATATCATGAATACATTGCTTATATGCAGAGTAACAGGTAGAGCGAGATATTGGGAAAGGTTTTGTGTGTGAAAGGATCCCACAACCTTGGCAGTTCTGTTTTATGTTTTTATGCTTATAGAAGAGTGCTACCAATCATTTGAAGTTATCAAATGAATTGTTTCTTGTTATTGTTATGACACATGGTTGGCCAAGTTGAATGTGAATTAAGTAATAAAACATTGGAAGAAACCTGCTTGTTTTTGTTAAACTTATGATAGTGCTCTTCAATTGCTATGACTCAGTGCTTGTGGAGTTCCTTTATCCTGAACATCCTTGGCGCTAAGGGACCTTTTCAGTGTCACAGTGCCCATAACTCCAACTATCCAATCCCTAGACCCAGCCCAGCCAATATATTCTTTTCATTTAGGCATTTTATGACATTGTCTTATAATACTCTTGCGTAAGTTATGGTGTCGCATATTGTCTGTTGTTTTTGATGAGTTTTAGTTTTGGTTTAACGGCACAGCTAATTGGTTATCGGTGTTGGGCATGCAACAATTCTATGTGTATGGTATATGTGTGTGATATGTTTGATGAGTTTCATTTGCTGTGAAACTTACTCCAAACATTCCTTTTAAGTGTTGCAGTGCCCAAGACCCAGCCCAACCGATATTTACTTTTCAGTATGATGTTTTGTGATCTTTTTGTCATCATATTCTTGTATAATAATACGTTGTGGTGTCACGTCTTGTTTTTTGTTCTGGAGGAGTTTGGTTGAGGTTTGGTTTTACAGCACTGCTAAGATGTCAGTGTGGAGCAAGCAAGGAACAATTCTATGAAGGTCGTGTGTGTATTTTGTGAGCGCTCATTTCATTTGTGCTTCTGGTGTTGCTGTTCACTTTCATGTCATTTCCAAATTTCCTGCCCGACTTCTATTCTATTTTTAGCTCGTCTGTTTCGAAGAAATCACAAGCTATTGTCGTAACCCCGGCGTCCACGTCGTCGTTGTCATCCGAAATCTTAACATTGATCATAATTTCAATTTTTCATTTACAACCTTCATTTTTAGTATGCATGTTCATCTTGACAATGACGACAGACGAGCGTTGCACCCGCTTGCGGTGCTCTTGTTGTACTTTGAGACGTGTCATAAATCCATGAAAAAGAGAATATTTTACCATGGTAGAAACTGTAGTATTGTATCTATATTATTATACCCCTACAAAGTTTGAGGGGGTATACTAGAATCGCCCAGTCTGTCGGTCGAGCAGTGTGTTAGTTGGTCCGTCTGCATTTGAACATGGGTAGTTTGTGCTGCAAATCCTCCGTCAATTTTAAAGTTATTCAATTTATATTTGGTGTACATGTATATAATAACCATGAGTGGTAGATAATGCAAGATGCAATTTTTATGTGTTTAGCACCAGGTATTGTAGAATTATCTCCTTGAACTTTTGAGTATTTGTTTGGCATGAAACATGGGAAGTTGATGTGGCCAACTTCTTCAGTTTGAAAGTTGTTTATATTTATATTTGGTATACTTTATAACCACGAATAGAAGTTGTTTAGTGCCATGCATTGCACAACTATCTCCCCATTAACTTTTGCGTATTTTTTGTCATTTGGGCATGTGAATTCATGCAATATTTGCAGAATTATGGTCCTTGAATTGATGAAAAATTGTATTTTGCTTAACAGTAGAAGTATTTAGCTACAGCCATGAAACTTTATACTCAATATTTATCTGTGAATGATGTTACACAAATTGGGGTTTTGATGCAGAGTTCTCTAGTGTTTTAATATTTATCTGACTTGCTTTTAGGACAAAGCACAAAGTGTCTAGTAATGAGTTCCCAAAGCCTACTTTCCACCCGCTGAGCAAGCCATGCCAGTTATCCTCAGCTGGTGTCTGTGGATTACATGCAGCCTAGAAATAATCTTATCAACTTTTAGGCCTTTCCTTCATATAAAAACTTTTTCACGCCTTTGCAGAGTAGACCCAGATCAGATGGCTCATTTAGGATCTTCCCCGTTTGCTTATCAAATTTTAATAGATCTGATTCTAGTTTCTACCAATACAAAAATTCATGTGTACATATGCCATTATAAATTCAGTTAATAAATATTATTGTTGTCATTATTTCTTTCATGAATATTCAACAGGGAAAGAGTTAACCTTGATACAAATTGGGTAAATATCCTTGTTCATATTCCTTGTTTACTACCCGACATTATTTACTGGGATTTATTTGAAGCATGTGCTGACTTATGTACAGAAATATAGTTTCCATCTTTGTCATTGTTGTCAACATTACTTTGATGTACAATTGTTTTGAACTTTAACCCTTTCCTCCATAAATACGTCTTTCTACACCTGTAAATAGCACCTATTGAAACCATTGTGATAAATAGAGCATTTGCTCCTGTAGGAGCAAATGCTCAACATGTATTTATCACAATGGTTTCAAACTACAAAATTCTAAAATTTTACTTTTCTCTAGTAAATGCTCCATTTGGGTAGATTCATTCAAAGTTATATCTAAAAATAGCCTATGGAGGAAAGGGTTAACCCTTAACCTCATGAATATTCGTGCAAGAAATGGTGAATATGTATATAAATTAACAGAATTTTATAATGGTATTATGAACAAGGGGATTTTTCACCAAGACAGACAATGTAGAATCAGATCTACAGTAAAAGCTCGATACTATGAAATTCTAGTAATGATGAATTGATGTCTTTGTAGACAGGTGACTGCTTAATGCATGGTTAAAGTCATGCAGAAAGCTCCTAGAGGAGCTTTCTGCATGACTTTCACCCTGCATTAAGCTGCCACCTGATCAATAATGGTACATATTTGAGTGCTCGTAGTATCAAGTTTTTACTGTATTTTATTTCATAAGCAAACTGACAAGAGTCTTATTTAACAGCTCCTGTAGGAACCATTTGATTTTGGTCTAACCTGTTTGCAAAGGCATCAATAGACTACTATTAGGTAAACAGTTAACCTTCATCAATACCCAAGACTGTAAGTGTCAAATTCCATCTTCCATTAGTCTTGAAACAAGGCTGTTGCTGAAAATATGCTGTAATTTTCAGAAAACTCGTTACTGAGGGTATACATAAAAACAACACAAATCTCATCAAATATTATTTTATTCAATGAATTGATCCATGATTCAAATTAAACAGAGGGTATTTTCAAAAACAAAATCTAAATCTAAATGCTGACAAAAAGGCAACCCCTTTCCATTCCTTTGAACACATAAAAGTACTGGTACTTACTAGGTTTAATTTTGTTTAATCTGTTTCTTTGCCATTAGCCATTTACCTCATGAATATTTAGTAAGAAATAATGACCTATGAATATTTTTAGTGAATTCTGAACAAAAGAATTTTTTACCATGGAAGAAAGTGTATATCATATCTATATTATTTCGCAAACAGAGCAGACCCTGATCAGACAGCTCCTGTAGGAGCCATTTGATCTGGGTCTGCCCTGTTTGCAAAAGCATGAAAAGGTATTTCTATGAGGTATCGTGTCTCCCTAAACTGAAGTTCACTGAAGAATTTCTAAACTTGTACAACTCATTTATAAAAAATAAATGGGTAAACTACATGGCCAAATTTTCCGTGTAACTCTAAATGAGATCGCCATGCAAAAACAACCATTAAATGTTGGAAAAGTAGCGTCTGATCAGGTCCAATCTATTTAAACCCTTTCCATCATATTAACACTTTTTCAAGCATTTTCAAACAGAGTAAACCTAGATCAGATGGCTCCTATAGGAGGGTCTGCTCTGTTTGCTTCTGACTACAGTAAAACCTCTCTATAACAGCCACTAAATTACATTAGGCAAGGTGAAAGTTAAACAGAACGCTCCTATAGGAGCGTTCTGTTTTACTTTCACCTTGCTTTAAGCAACCACCTGCCTTATAATACCAACTTATTAACACAATTTAGTGGCCGTTATAGAGAGGTTTTACTGTAGGTCTGATTTTACAGTTTTTGTCAAAACAAAAATTCCCTTGAAAAGTTTACAGTATAAAAATTCAGCAAATAAATATTCTTGTTTTCTTACTTGAATACTGAACTGGGAAAGGGTTAAAATAATTGTTAATAAAAGCAAAATAGAATAACTGTACTTCTGATTTTCCATAAATTGTTTGCGTAAGTAGTTTAGTAAATTGGTACCTAGTGCAATATGATCAATAGCCAAAATATTTTAATTCATTAAAAATTCATGAATAATACACTTTTTTTCAAATAATGGGTCAGTTTGTTATAAACTTTGCAAACAGATTAAAATGAGATGGAGAGTAACACGGATAGTTTTTTTGTTACCATTCATACTGTTTGACTGATACTGATCACATGTTTTAAAACAAAGTCAAAGGAAATACACCAAGAATTGAAATGGACAACATTTTTCTCAGACCATAATTTCTTAGAGGTACCGATACCATCTTTATCATACATCTCACACATTGACTAGGGTCTAAGAGGGGCCATGCCCAGTTTGGCTCTTAGTTCATTGGCCTCCTGTATCTCCAGTTCCTCCTTGGACATGTTTCTACTGCTGCCACCATGGTCCCTGTGCCGATCTCTGTGTCTCTCCTTGTGTCTGTCTTCCTTGTCTTTATGTTCATGCTTTGCCTTATGACTTTTGTGTTTCCTATATAACAGTTAACAAAACAATAATAAACTGTGTACAATATAATTGAAGACAATACCAAATATTAACCCTTTCCTTCATATAAACGCCTTTTCAGGCATCTGCAAACAGAATAGACCCAGATCAGACAGCTCCTATAGGAGCCGTCTGATCAGGTCTGCTTTGTTTGCTAATAGAACTTGATATATGTTTACTTTCTAAAATGGCTACAATGTTCCACCTTCCATATTTCATTATAACTATTTTGTCCATGAATATTCAGTAGGTATTGAAAATTGGAATATAGAACAGGGAAAGGGTTAAGAGGGACAACTTAGTAAATAAATATGGGTGACCTTTTAACCCATTCCCTCATACTGACGCCTCTGTAAAAGGCACTTTCTGAAACCATTGTGATAAATAGAGCATTTGCTCCATAGGAGCAAATGCTCTATTTATCACAATGGTTTCAAAACTACACAATTCTAAAAGTTTCCCTTTCTCTAGTAAATGCTCCTTTTCGGTAGATTTATCAAAAGAGATAGGACCTAAAAATAGCCTATGAGGTAATGGGTTAAAAGCAGGTGGCTGTTTAATGCAGTGTGAATGTACTGTAGAATGCTCCTAAGGGAGTTTTCTGCATGACTTTCACCCTACATTAACACCCAGCTTTGGTATTCATAAGAGAAATTATGACATCATGAATAGTTATTAGCTGAAGTTTAATAATGTAAACCTTTCAAGTAAATATTTTACTTTGATAAAAACTGTAGAATCAGATCTATATCATGAAAAAAGGAGCCATCTGATCTGGGTCTACTCTGTTTGCAAATACATTAACATGTATATGAAGGAAAGGGTTAAGGTATCAACTGCCCCATACTTCTTTGAAGTATTCACTATTTAGAGATTTTACTGTAGTTGGACTGATGGAGATTTTCACAGGAAACTGTATGCTTGTAGAAAATTAATGACACTTAAACTCTTGTTATACAGATTTATTCCATCAACTTAACCCTTTACTCCATAAATACACCATTATACGCCTTGGCAAACAGAGTAGACCCAGAACAGACTAATCCTGTGGGGTCTGGTCTGTTTGCTTATGAAATAATATAGATATGGTTCTAGTTTCTATTATGGCTAAACAAAAATTCATGTGTCCATGTGCCATTAAAAATGTTAATTTAATTAATATTCATGATGTAATCATTTCTTACATGAATATTCAAGGAATAAAGGGTTTATAAAAACTACACATCTTATGCCAACTTAAGATATACAGAAAATTAAACAATGTAATGGTAGTTAGTTTTTTGTGTGTGACTTCCTTTATATTACAAGGAGTTTCTGAAAGGTAATATTCATAATATTATTAATGATTAACAAAATTGTTTCGCACTTCATGCCTAGTTTTATTTCTTTATATTTCAGACTGCAGAGTGATGTGAAAGTAACAGATTTTTTTTCCAACCTGTATTCTATGACAAGAACAAGGCCTCATACTAACCTGTCATCGTCTTTATGTCTTTTATCTGCAAATAAAAAAATGTTTATAAACAACACATGCACATTCACTCAACAGACTTTGCTGTTACTGTTATTGAGCCAACCGCAAGTGAGCTTGATAATAATATCTATTAGCATAATCATGTGTTCTTGAAAATTGTGAATTAACTCCAATACTTGAAAAAATTGTCTTGTCAAACAGATTTTCCCATTCCCTTACAAGCATTTTCTTGTCCTGGTTCAGTGCAATGAATAACTTAGTTTTACAAACAACTGACATAAAGTTAATATGACATATTAACCATTTCAACACAATTTTCAGAGTGGAATAGCCAATCAGTGTTTAACTACAGAACCCACTCTGTTTGAAAGGCTTAAACTTTCCAGAGGATTTTGAATGACAAATAGTGCAGACTCTGGTCAGCCATCTGATCTGGATCTACACTGTTTGCAAATGCCAGTGCAAGTGTGTCCTGCATTCAAAGGGTTAAAGTCACTCATAAAGTTTTTAAAAAAATCAAGTCTACACGACTTTGAAGTATCTCTGACAGGTGATTTCATACTAGAGACAAAATTACGAAAACACTGGTCATACCTGACTTTCTCTCCCTATCCCTTTCTCTAGATCTGGATCGTTTTCTTGTCCGATCTCTGTCTCTGCAAAACAGTAAACAGCAACATGTTTTTGATATCAGGTTCATGTATATGTTATCAACAGGTGTCATAGGGAATTAGAATGTGCAAGCTGACAGAGGGAATTACTAATACATACTATAATCTATACACCATAGCATACAATCTTTGAACTATAGATTTTCTGTTAAGATCAGTACTGTGTGACATGTTTTTATCATTGTAGCACTGTATAGTCTTTGTAAACTGAATATTCAAAGTGGAATGGCTCATCGGTATTTATCCATAGAGTCCACTCAGTATGAAAGGCTTACATTTTATTTAGGATTTCGAATGACAAACAGTGCAGACCCTGATCAGAGGGGTCCTCCAGGAGCCCTTTGATCAGGTCTATACTGTCTGCAAATGCCAGTGCACTCGTTTCCTGCATTAAATAAATAAATCCAAATAACACAATCTACGTTCACTTCAAATAAGTTACTTACTAATATTAGTATTAAACATTTTTGAATCTCCTGCTATGAAAATGAAATCTGCAAAAATCTTAACTGCTACAAATTTTAACAATGTCAAATTTGATAAAAAAAAATCAAGAAACAATAGACCAAGTTTCAAGCAGTTTGGATCCTGATCTGTAACAAAGCAACAAGGACTCAAGCTGTTTGCAAATTAATGCCAGTCTTTGTGAATAGCTTCGAGATTAAACAATTGAACTTCGATTATCCGAGTCGCAGGGACTTCATTTTGTACTCTGAATAAGGCCTGGCTTCAAATGATCCAAACACAGATGGTCATCATGTCTGAAAACAGGTATAGCTGAATATTCGACATTCAGCAGACTGTAGCACAGAAACACATGTATGCAGTATCAGGAGGCGATACCTATAAACAATATCTTACTGCTGATTTTAACATATTACTACACATAATGTATACAATGGCATATGAACACAGTTAATTTTGACCAAGCCACAAACTGTAGTATCAGTTTTATATAATTCCATAAGCTAATAGAGCAGACCCTGATAAGACAGCTCCTACAGGAGCTGTCTGATTTAGGGCTACTCTGTTTTCAAGGTTTTTAAAGACGTCTGTATCAGGTATAAAACAGTTATAAAGCAAGCAAGACAGAAATATGCAGCCCACCTGTGCTTTGGAGAAGGGGATCGCTTAGATCTGGGTGATGGACTTCTAGCTTTCTCTGTCTCTTTTTTCTTTTTTTCTGGAACAACTTCTTTGTATACTTCCTGTAAACAGATGAAAATGATAGACATGTATGATGTTCATTGAATAAGGAGATTAACCCATAACTCTTTACTCCATGAATATTCATGTAAGAAATACTGATGTCATGAATATTAATCAGATTCCATTTCTTCCAAGTCTGCAAACAGAGTAGATGCACATCAGACAGCTTCTGCAGGAGCCGTCTGATCAGGGTCTGCTTTGTTCACTCATAGACTAGTTTAGATCATCATCTTATTTTGCAGTTTTGTCATTGCCATAGTTCATCTGCCATTATAAAGATCAGGTACTGAATATTTACAAGGTCATGAAGTTTTGTATAAATACTCATAAGATAAAGGGTTCAGTCTAATCAAATTATCAAAAGCTATACAAGTTCAATGCCAAAAGAATGCAACCACCAAGATTTCATGACAAAGTCGAAACTAGTTTCTTCTGCAAAAAAGACAAGTTAAGAAATTTACCTTACATTCTCATTGAGAGTTGATTTATATAAAAACAAGAATGTTAGGTTCAGAGTTTGTATCTATTTGCAAAGGCATCAAAAGGCATCTCAATTAGGTAAAAGGTTAAACAAAATAACAAATCTTGGTGAAAAAGCATTTCAACAGAGTGTCTAAATACCATAAATTCCTCGTCTTCATCAGATTCCATTTCTTCCAAGTCCTCATCAAGGGCACTAACTCTAGCATCCAGCAAGTTGCTTTCCTCTAAAACATTGCGCTTCTGTAAAATGATCATAAGTCTGATGTTCAACAGCTTTAAATACACAATTAATGTTTGACCAATCAAATACATGTAATAAAGAATTTGTTGAATATACATGTACTTGCAAGTCATGTAATTTACTTTTAACAAAGATATCATTTGCTTGATATAGATACAGTATATTGAGAAATGATGAACTTGCAATGAATGGAATGAATACAATAACAATCATTAAAAGTTACAGATGAATACAAAATGGAGTTGTGTTTGCAGCACTGCCAAAGAAGCTAGAGCCCAGACTTTCTTAACCCTATCCATGTTCTATGTTTATTCCAAACTTCAACACCTACTGAATATTCATGGACAAAATAGTTACAATGAAATATGGAAGGTGGAACATTGTAGTAATTTTAGAACCTAAAGACAAATATCTTTCAAATACCATTACCAAACAGAGCAGACACAGATCAGATGGCTCCAATAGGAACCATCTAATGTGGGTCTACTCTGTTTGCAACTGCGTGACAACATGTTTATATGAAGGAAATGGGTTTAATTTCAAATAGCTTTATACAACACCATTTATATTGGTAGTCATGATTCTGGTCATATTTTAAAATAAATACTTATACACTAATCCTTAACCCCTTACCCGATAGAGACACATTTTTAAATATTTGCCAGCAGAGTAGAGTCAGTAGACCCAGATCAGACAGCTCCTGAAAATGTCTGATCAGAGCCTTTCAGAGCCTCCGTTTGCTTATGAAATGATAAGGATCTGATTATACAGTTTCTGCCATGGTAAAAAATTCTCTTGATTATAATGCCATTATGAAAATTCAGCTAATCAATATTCATAGTCATTACTTCTTACATGAATATTCAGGTAAAGGGTTAACAACACTTCTTAGAAACATTCATAAACCGACAGTACAGTAAAACCTCTATAACGGCCACTAAATTGTGTTAGTTAGTTGGTATTAAGGGCAGGTGGATGCTTAAAGCAAGGTGAAAGTAAAACAGAACGCTCCTATAGGAGCGTTCTGTTTTACTTTCACCTTGCTTTAAGCAGCCACCTGTTTTTAACACAAAATACTTGATGTAATTTAGTGGCCGTTATAGAGAGGTTCTGCTGTATATCATGTCAAAGCTCTGCTCACTTGTATCCTGGGCATGATGATGTCACAACACCGCTCATCCCTGAGCAGCTCATCAATGAACTCATCCATGTGGACAATCTCGAAAGCTGGAATAGAGAAAATATAGAGTTGTATTGTTTTATCAAAGTCTTTTACAGCTCAGTCAAACCATAGTCTATTAACCCTCCGCTTGCTATTCACGTCAATATACGTACCTGTAAAAGTGAAGACCCAGATGAGACAGCTCCTGCAGGAGCTGTCTCATCAGGGTCTGCACTATTTACAAGTTGATTGTGCAACCAGTGCACTCCACAGCAGTGATTGCACAGCGAAATACTTGTACACAGTGAAGATATATGTAATTATACAACAGGGCATGGGTAAAGAAGGAGAAATGTATTTTAAAATTCAGCAAGAGAAGGGTTAATGGACTTTCATTAGAATCACCACAAAGACATTCTAAGGAATAAACAAGATAGGGCTTTAAAGTGAAACATGACAAAAATACTATTCATGGATTTCTTAACCCTATAGTTGATTTGGACGCATTTTGACATCTTTGCAAACAGCTGACCCAGATCAGAAAAATCTTGTAGCAGCTGTCTGATCAAGGTCTGCTCTGTTTGCTTATGGAATGATATAGATCTGATTCTACAGTTTCTGCCATGGTCCAAAATTGCCAAGTTCACAAAACATTATAAAAAATCAGCTAATAATTATTGATGACTTAATCATTTCTTACATGAATATTAATCAGTTAAATACTCTCTTACCTGAAGCTCTAAAATTGTTTGTATCTGCATACAACAATTTTTCAAACTATATGATACAAGAATTACCGGTATAAGAAAGATTATCGGAATAAAATAAGTCATCTTGTATCCAATTCATGCCATCTGTAATTCTTTATGAATAATACTTCCTGGTAAATTATTCACTTTTATAACATTTCTGCAAAGTTACCCTATTTCTGCAAGTTACCCAAACAATCTCCCCTCTCCACTGGTTTGTAAAGCTGAATAATTCAATTTGGCACTACAGGATAACTTTAAATTAGACTAATATAGATGCAAATAGTGCAAACCCTGATTAAACTGTTCCTAAAAGAGCAGTTTGATCTGGGTCTGCACTTTCTGTTTGTTGGTCACAATACTTACATTAATTACAATGATGGATGAATGTTCATAAATTCATGTAGTTTGACACAATATCAATATTTGAGCATCTTACCGCCATCTTTCTTCTGGCGTTTCAGTTTCCTGTAATCCAGGTACAGAGGCTCCAGGTACTTGAAGCAGTCAGTGGATGACCCAGTCAGTCTCATATACAGGGCACCTAGGGCTCTCACATACCTGGGGGGAAACAAGTACATAAAACATAACGAATCCTATACTAACCCCTTACCTGATGTCTCATGTAGGAAATAATGCATTTAATTAGCTGAAAGTTTATAATGAGATTATGAACAAGGGAAAGTTTGACCCTGGCAGAAACTGTAGAAACAGATCCTTATTACTGTATGAGCAAACAGAGCAGACCCTGATCAGATGGCCCATGCTGGACTGAGGAGCCATGGCATCTGATCTGGGTCTACTCTGTATACAAAGGTGTCTCTATCAGGTAAAGGATTAAGCCGATGCAAAAAATATTTTGCATTAAGACTACCAAGACATGTAGACTGGAACTACAGTAGCACCTCTCTACAGCAAGTCAGCAACCAATAACCCTGGGTGTCTTTAAAAGCAGTGGTTGCTTACATGTATGCACTATCTGCATATCTTTAGTCCTGCATTAAGCTACCGCATGCCTTTAATGATGATGAAGTGACAAAACAAATCTGAAATCCAACCAGTTGCATGATATGTTAAAACTGGTATAATAATACCATTTGTGTGATATAATACTCAATAATAATAATAATAATAACAAGATGTGTTTGTGAAACACTATGCCCCCGATATGACCTTTGACCTTACATTTCACCCCTCAATAATATGAATAATGACATAAATAAGAAAATTCAATATCTTGATTTAACCCTTTCCCTGTTCTATATGTTTATTCCAAATTTCATCGACAATATTGAAACAGGACTATCAAATTCCATTTACAAACAGAGCAGACCCTGATCAGACCGCACCTATAGGAGCCATCTGATCTGAGTCTACTCTGTTTGCAAATGCATGAATTTTTTTTTATTCTAACCCTTTCTTCCATAAATACGCCTTTATACGCCTCTGTAATAACCACTTCTTGAAACCATTGTGATAAATAGAGAGCAAATACTCTATTTATCACAATGGTTTCAAACTACAAAATTCTAAAATTTTACATTTCTCTAGTAAATACTCCTTTTGGGTTGATTCTTTCAAAGAGGTTGGATCTAAAAATAGAATATGGAAGAAAGGGTTAAGAAGATTTGTATTTTATTCCATATCTCACTTGAAGTCTTCATTTCTGATGAATTCTACAATGATGTCCTTTTCTGGTTGAATCTGAAGCATTTTCAACAGCAGACACAGGAATGGCGCAGGCTTGATATTTCCCCCGAACACACCACCAACATACTTCAGAGCCATTGCTTTGTCTACCAGAAGTTCAGCTGAAAAACATAATTAAACAGTCTATAGTAGCTTGATTTTTGGCGTTTTGGTTTAAAATATGGGCCGTTTTGACCCGGATTCATATTTAAGATGATAATTATTTAATAATTATAAAAAAATATCGAAAATCACCCATTTTAAATCCTTATAGATGGCTCCATCATCCAATCAAAATTCAATTACTCAAACTTTACATTCTATCATTGGCTTAGACTATTAAAAAAGTCTACCGGTAATCAATTTTATAACATTCAGTCATTCACATTAATGTTCTTATTTACAGACATTCGAAGCAACAATTAGAAAAACTATTGATTTTAATTTTACTTCAAACATATCAATTGATACCACTTATTTTCACACCTACTTGTTTTACTTCTCAGATTGATCTGCAAATTAACAAAAAAAAACCTGATTACTTAATGTTACCTGTTTCATTCATCACGTTAATCACATGCAGCATACTTATCACCTTTATTACGCTGTTTCTGCCCGCTAAATATAATGAGTTTTAAAATGCTAATAAGATGTGCAAACTTTGTCTTTAAGAATATTCTTAATGTTAACCCTTTTGTGACCACCATCCCAAATATGGGACCTAGGCAAAAAGTGCAGACCCAGATCAGAGAAGGAGCTCACCGATCAGTCATCACTGTTTGCTACGTTAAAGAGGAAGTCCCTACAATGAACGTATATTTTCAATAATATAATTAAATAAAACTTGGTATTTGTTATGCCTAATCATTATTATGAAGATTGTCAATTTGAACTTACATGTATATCGAAAAATGCCCGTGATACAGTATAACCTGGTTTATCCGACATCCCTTCGCACCATCTGAATTTGTCAGATACATCAGTGTGTCGGAAAAGTCAGGGTCAGACTATTAACCATCACAAAACCTGGGTCCATGCTTATAAAGATTTTTAGTTGAGTCTGAGTTTGTTCTCAAGCTTTTGATTGGTTAGATTTGAGTTCTCAAGCTTTTGATTGGTCAGATTTGAGCCAAAGGCTCAAATCTGACCAATCAAAAACTTGAGAACGATCTCAGACTCAACTAAAAGTTTTATAAGCATGGACCCAGAAGTTCAGAGACAGAAGTGAAATATACGACACTGATAAAACATTGCCTCTTGGTGTTTATTTACACTTGGCTGGAATGCTGAATCAAATCTTTATGCATGCAATACGTACATTTAAAATATATCAAGTACCAAATTCCTTCCTTTTAAGAATATTGGCCACTGATAATCTGCCAATTCCAAACTTCAACGACAACTCGGACTGCGTCATTAAACCGCTTTCAGACTTGTTAATTAATTCCATGTTTTATCTAAAGTTAACACTATTCTTTAGCATTTTAGAGTCTGTGTACACACCGGTTCATTTGTATGAGTATGATGCTTTTGTTTTACAAAAGATGATCCTTCCATTTTTAAAGACACATGCATACTTAAAATATTGCCTAAACCTGACTGGATAAGTAAGGCGAATTTTATTTTGTAAATGCTATTCAGGTCGAGTTTATACCTAATATTATTAAGACAATTACATTTTCCCATTTGTATGACCACAACTATAACCACAGGGGGCCATTTCGTGGGTCTACATGGTCTAAAAGGTCAAAAAAAATTGATTGGGTCGATTTAGTGTTATATTCTATAATATAACACTAAATCGACCCAATCAATTTTTTTTACCTTTTAGACCATGTAGACCCACGAAATGGCCCCCTGTGACTATAACTAGAACTATCACTAAAGGTGAATGATATCCCCACCCACCACCTTGTCAAAAGATCCAATGACTTCAATACAAAAGGCAATAGTTCAATAATCCTTTCATCCACACTTGCGGAGAGAATTTTTTAAAAGTCCAGTCAAGGAATGACTCACATCAAAATTATATCACACACATCTATACATCATTATAAATGCATATGCAAAACATGACTTTCAATGGTGAATAAATCTAGAAGTATTACTTGAGAAGTTATGCTCTGGACAAAAAAATACTTTAAGATTTAAAAAGAAAAGTAACAAAGGGGAATTTATCCCTCAAAAATGAATTCAGAGTTACAGTCCTTGTTGACTGCACATCCTCTCATCACCCTTTATCCATGTTTAAAGTTTCACAGTTGTACCTACAATACTTCAGAAGTTATGCGCAAGACAAAAAATTGCTTCTGAAAAGTAACAAAGGGGAAAAACTCCCCTAAAAATGAATTTAGAGTTACAACCTTTGTTAACTGCACATCCTCTCATCACCCTCAATCCATATATAAAGTTTCACAGTTGTGCCAACAATACTTGAGAAGTTATGCTCCGGACAAAATATTGCTTTTGAAAAGTAACTAAGGGGAATAAGTTCCCGAATAACTCCCTCAAAAATGAATTTAGAGTTACAACCCTTGTTGACTGCACATCCTCTCATCACCCTCATAATGTGTACCAAGTTTGAAGACAATATCATAAACAGGTTTCAAGAAAATGACATGTCCCAAAAATGTGTCCCAATTAGAGACAAAATATGAAGTTAAAAAGGGCAATAATTCTGTATATTTTTGTGCAAGAGTTATGAAATATGGAGAAGACTGTCCCCACATGACACTTATACTATGTATAAAGTTTGAAGGTGGTATCAAAAATGGTTTTCAAGAAAAAAGCAAATGTCCCGGAAAAACGCGAGTTACGGACTGACTGACGGACGGACGAATGGACAAGGTGATTCCTATATAGCCCCCACCACAGGTGGTGGGGGTATAATTACCTGCACCTGTATATATGGATTTAGTGTCCTCAAAATGACGAAGCCGCGATAACTGCTCAATCAATCAGGGTAAGCAGATGCTCAGCCATGTGTGATCCCCTTCATAATCAAATACACAGGTGTGAAAAATGCTGCATTTATCACATTGGGACCGCTAAACAGCGTCGCATAACAGATATGACAGGTTCCGTTAAAAGCAGGTTTTAAGAATAAAGAAGGAAATTTTCGGGACCAAAGACAGATATATCAGGTTGTCGGAGTGTCAGGTGATGGATAACCCAGGTTATACAGTACAAAATAAACCAAGAAAAGGCCGTGTACTGTCTATCTATAGATATCTGCCAATAAGTCAAACCCCTGTCGGGGACCTAGACTTTGTTGTGCGTCAACCAACAAGATATTAGTAAGACTTGAGTTAAAACCAATTAAAAAAGGAAGAGAAATAGATAGATTTAAACAGGGTAGATATATCTAGGGAGACATGTGTTCATTCTGGCTCGCAGCCAGACTGAACTCTGGTCCGGGTAGTGCAATGAGGTCTGGGGGCAAGGCATTCCAATGGATGATAGATAGATAGATAGAACAGGCAAAGTTGAACCAGTCAGGAACAGGCCGAGTTGACCCTGTCCAAAACAGGCCAAGCTGACCCCGACCGACTTGACCCAGACCGAGTTGACCCGAGGCCGAGTTGACACGGATTCGTCTGGAGTCACTACATTAAGTACATTTTGCTGAAAATTGTTCTTTTGCAACTGCAGTTTTTGCCTGACCAACAGCAAAGATTGTTAACTCACTTTTTATGGGTGGTTTTCACGTCACAAAGTGATGCACTGCATTGCTACCCCGGCGGACCCGTCTATGAAACCTATAAACATTTTTCATTTGTTGAGTGACCAGGGGGTTAAATCTCAATAAATGGAAGACTTGTTCTCGCTCCTGCTCAACCAATGGCTTTACCTGTTAATGCAAAACATTCCTCTTTCCAATATCTACATTCGTATATCCTTGTCCGAATGATTTTCTCCACCAAATACTGCGGATTTGTCCCTTTTATCGAATGAGCATCCTTAACCGTCCGATTCGCCATTGTTGCGTTTTGATCACAGTCACTAGACGCTTTAATGTCAACTGGTACTCGACATGAACGCGTGACTATTAGAATCTGGGAAACCAGAGTAAACAATGCGCCCCAAGTAGTATACGCTCATAAAAACATGAAACCTAGTCGGACCGATATCGCACGGTGATGTCTGTATTCCAATGACTAAGTGAGGAAAATACCAATGTCTAAATATCCGGTACCGCTCGGTACCGATCGCTCTTTAGCGACATGTTTACGACATTGAAATACTTTTATTTGTAAAATAAATATATAAAAATGATTATTTATGACATTACCTAAAATAAATATAATTTGTCGGCCAGATTCTTAATGCATTTCACAAGAAGTTTGTTAAATTTGTGCAACTCCCCATTACGATCTGCCCTATAAAAAACAAGTTCTTCTTCTTTAAATAAACAATACTCCTTCAAGATTTGAAGATTATGTATTGACGCTGGAATAAAATTTCGGGTGTATAATATATAAGCTTCAGTGAGAAGTGAAATAGTGCTGAAATAAAAGTCAGGTTTAAAACTATATACACTGATTGCTGTTTATACTGAAGAGATTATTGACATGACAACAGGCACAGTGACAATTGTTTTGAAATTGTCGACTGTACCTGCTTCATGGGCGGTGAGGGGCAACATGTTCCACTGACAAATAGTTCTCGGATAGAATGAATACTTGTATGAATCCTTAGATGTGCTGATTTGTCTATATGAATATGGGTTGGTGTTTCGAGTTCTTATATTACCTGTGGAGGGTATCAAGAGGCTGTTTTCAGGGTAGATAGCGACTATTTGATGGACAATTTTATATAATAATACATGGGTAACTCCCCTATACAGCCTACAGGCAGGATTCCAATGACTAACTCACCTGTACAGGCCATAAGCCGAATTCCAATGGATAAGTCACCTAAACCGCATACAGGCAGAATTCCAATGACTAACTCACCTGTATAGGCCATAGACCGAATTCCAATGGATAACTCCCCTATAAAGTCTACAGGCAGGATTCCAATGACTAACTCACCTGTACAGGCCATAGGCCGAATTCCAATGGATAAGTCAACTAAACCGCATACAGGCAGAATTCCAATGACTAACTCACCTGTATAGGCCATAGACCGAATTCCAATGGATAACTCCCCTATACAACCTACAGACAGGATTCCAATGAATAAATTACCTGTACAGGCCATAGGCCGAATTCCAATGGATATGTCACCTAAACCGCCTACAGGCAGGATTCCAATGAATAACTCACCTGTACAGGCCACAGGCCGAATTCCAACGAATAATTCACCTAAACCGCCTACAGGAAGGATTCCAATGACTAACTCACCTGTATAGGCCATAGACCGAATTCCAATGGATAACTCCCCTATACAGCCTACAGTCAAGATTCCAATGAATAACTCACCTATACAGGCCACAGGCCGAATTCCAATGGATAAGTCACCTAATCCGCCTATAGGCAGGATTCCAATGACTAACTCACCTGAACAGGCCATAGGCCGAATTCCAATGGATAATTCACCTAAACCGCCTACAGGCAGGATTCCAATGACTAACTCACCTGTATAGGCCATAGACCGAATTCCAATGGATAACTCCCCTATACAGCCTACAGGCAGGATTCCAATGAATAACTTACCTGTGCAGGCCATAGGCCGAATTCCAATGGATATGTCACCTAAACCGCCTACAGGCAGGATTCTAATGAATAACTCACCTGTACAGGCCACAGGCCGAATTCCAATGAATAATTCACCTGAACCGCCTACAGGAAGGATTCCAATGACTAACTCACCTGTATAGGCCATAGACCGAACTCCAATGTATAAGTCACCTGTACGCCCTAAATGCATGTTTCCAATGCATAACACATCTGTACAGGCCATAGACCGAATTCCAATGACTAACTTACCTGTACAGGCAATAGACCGAATTCCAATGGATAACTCATCTATACGGCTTGAATGCAGGATTCCAATGAATAACTCACCTGTACAGGCCATAGACGGAATTCCAATGGATAAGTCACCTAAACCGCACACAGGCATGATTTCATTGACTAGCTCACCTATACAGGCCATAGGCCGAATTCCAATGGATAAGTCACCTAATCCGCCTACAGGAAGGATTCCAATGACTAACTCACCTGTATAGGCCATAGACCGAATTCCAATGGATAATTCACCTAAACCGCCTACAGGCAGGATTCCAATGACTAACTCACCTGTATAGGCCATAGACCGAATTCCAATGGATAACTCCCCTATACAGCCTACAGGCAGGATTCCAATGAATAACTTACCTGTGCAGGCCATAGGCCGAATTCCAATGGATATGTCACCTAAACCGCCTACAGGCAGGATTCTAATGAATAACTCACCTGTACAGGCCACAGGCCGAATTCCAATGAATAATTCACCTGAACCGCCTACAGGAAGGATTCCAATGACTAACTCACCTGTATAGGCCATAGACCGAACTCCAATAGATAAGTCACCTGTACGCCCTAAATGCATGTTTCCAATGCATAACACATCTGTACAGGCCATAGACCGAATTCCAATGACTAACTTACCTGTACAGGCAATAGACCGAATTCCAATGGATAACTCATCTATACGGCTTGAATGCAGGATTCCAATGAATAACTCACCTGTACAGGCCATAGACGGAATTCCAATGGATAAGTCACCTAAACCGCACACAGGCATGATTTCATTGACTAGCTCACCTATACAGGCCATAGGCCGAATTCCAATGGATAAGTCACATAATCCGCCTACAGGAAGGATTCCAATGACTAACTCACCTGTATAGGCCATAGACCGAATTCCAATGGATAACTCCCCTATACAGCCTACAGGCAGGATTCCAATGAATAACTCACCTGTACAGGCCATAGGCCGAATTCCAATGGATAAGTCACCTAATCCGCCTACAAGCAGGATTCCAATGACTAACTCACCTGTATAAGCCATAGACCGAATTCCAATGGATAACTCCCCTATACAGCCTACAGGCAGGATTCCAATGAATAACTTACCTGTACAGGAAACAGGCCGAATTCCAATGAATAATTCCCCTTAACCGCCTACAGGAAGGATTCCAATGACTAACTCACCTGTATAGGCCATAGACCGAATTCCAATGGATAAGTCACCTGTACGCCCTAAATGCATGTTTCCAATGCATAACACATCTGTACAGGCCATAGACCGAATTCCAATGACTAACTTACCTGTACAGGCCATAGACCGAATTCCAATGGATAACTCACCAACACAGCATACAGGCAGGATTCCAATGAATAACTCACCTGTACAGGCCATAAGCCGAATTCCAATGGATAAGTCAACTAAACCGCATACAGGCAGAATTCCAATGACGAACTCACCTGTATAGGCAATAGACCGAATTCCAATGGATAACTCCCCTATACAGCCTACATGCAGGATTCCAATGAATATCTTACCTGTACAGGTCATAGGCCGAATTCCAATGGATAAGTCACCTAAACCGCCTACAGGCAGGATTCCAATGAATAACTCACATGTACAGGCCACAGGCCGAATTCCAATGCATAAGTCACCTAAACCGCCTACAGGCAGGATTCGAATGACTAACTCACCTGTATAGGCCATAGACCGAACTCCAATGGATAACTCCCCTATACAGCCTACAGGCAGGATTCCAATGAATAACTTACCTGTACAGGCAACAGGCCGAATTCCAATGAATAATTCACCTTAACCGCCTACAGGAAGGATTCCAATGACTAACTCACCTGTATAGGCCATAGACCGAATTCCAATGGATAAATCACCTGTACGTCCTAAATGCATGTTGCCAATGCATAACACATCTGTACAGGCCATAGACCGAATTCCAATGACTAATTTACATGTACAGGCCATAGACCGAATTCCAATGGATACCTCACCTATACAACCTACAGGCAGGATTCCAATGAATAACTCACCTGTACAGGCCATAGACCGAATTCCAATGGATAAGTCACCTAAACCGCCTACAGGCAGGATTCCAATGACGAATTCACCTGTATAGGCCGTAGACCGAATTCCAATGGATAAGTCACCTGTACGCACTAAATGCATGTTTCCAATGCATAACACATCTGTACAGGCCATAGACCGAATTCCAATGACTAACTTACCTGTACAGGCCATAGACCGAATTCCAATGGATAAGTCAACTAAACCGCCTACAGGAAGGATTCCAATGAATAACTCACCTATAAGCCCTAAATACATGTTTCCAATGGATAACTCACCTGTATAGGCCATAGACCGAATTCCAATGAATAACTCACCTGTACAGGCCATAGGCCGAATTCCAATGGATAAGTCACCTAATCCGCCTACAGGCAGGATTCCAATGACTAACTCACCTGTACATGCCATAGGCCGAATTCCAATATATAAGTCACCTAAACCGCCTACAGGCAGAATTCCAATGACTAACTCACCTGTGCAGACCGTAGACCGAATTCCAATGGATAATTCACCTATATAGCCTACAGGCAGGATTCCAATGACTAACTCACCGGTATAGGCCATAGACCGAATTCCAATGGATAACTCACCTGTTCAGGCCATAGACCGAATTCCAATGGATAACTCCCCGATACAGCATACAGGCAGGATTCCAATGAATAATTCAGGCAAGAAATGACATACATTACTTTTGAGACCTTGTAGCCCACATATGACCTTTTGGAAATCAAATGACACTATTAACCCATTACCTCAAAGGCTATTTTAGATAAAACCTCTTTGAATAAATCTAACGAAAAGGAGCATTAACTAGAGAAAAGGAAAAGTTTAGAATTTTGTAGTTTGAAACCATTGTGATAAATAGAGCATTTGCTCCTATAGGAGTAAATGCTCTTTTTATCACAATGGTTTCATAAAGTGACTTTTACAGAGTCGTCAGAAGTCGTCAATATGAGGGAATGGGTTAAGGTGGAGTGGAATGATAGTGCTTATAGGTGGAATGACATACTTCGGAGACTTTGTAGCCTCGATATGACCTTTGGGAAATGGAATAACACTGTTGTAAGGTGGAATGACAGTATTTATAGATGGAATGTTTGAATGTTTGATACATCGTAGCTCCATATGACATTTTGGAAATGGAATGACACTGTTTTAAGGTGGAATGACATATGTTTTAGACATTGTAGCCTCCATATGACCTTTTGGAAATGGAATGTCACTATTTAAGGTGGAATGACAGTTATTATAGGCGGAATGACATACTTTTGAGACATTGTAGCCCCCATATGGCCTTTTGGAAATGGAATGACACTGTTGCAAGGTGGAATGACAGTGTTTATAGGTGGAATGACATACCTTTGAGCCATTGTAGCCCCAATATGACATTTGGGAAATGGAATAACACTGTTGTAAGGAGGAATGACAGTAATTATACGTGGAATGACATACATGTATCTTTGAAACATTGTAGCCCCCATATGACATTTGAGAAATTGACTGACACTGTTGTATGGTATAATGGCAGTTATTATAGGCGGAATGACATGCTTTTGACACATTGTAGCCGCCATATGACCTTTTGGAAATGGAATGACACTATTTAAGGTGGAATGTCAGTGCTTATAGGTTGAATGACATACTTCTGATATTTTGTAGCCACGATATGACATTTTGGGAAATGGAATGACACTGTTGTATGGTAGAATGACAGTTATTTTAGGCGAAATGACTTACTTTTGAGACATTGTAGCCCCCATATAACATTTGGGAAATGGAATGACACTGTTGTAAGGTAGAATATAAGTTATTATATGCGGAATGACATACTTTTGAGACATTGTAGCCGTCATATGACCTTTTGGAAATGGAATGACACTATTTAAGGTGGAATGGCAGTGCTTATAGGTTGAATGACATACTTGAGATTTTGTAGCCACGATATGACATTTTGGGAGTAGAATGACACTGTTTTAAGGCGAAATGAAGTTAATATAGGCGGAATGACATATTTTGAGACATTGTAGCCCCTATATGACATTTGGGAAATGGAATGACACTGTTGTAAGGTAGTATGACATTTATTATATGCTGAATGACATACTTTTGAGACATTGTAGCCCCCATATAACATTTGGGAAATGGAATGACACTGTTGTAAGGTAGAATATAAGTTATTATATGCGGAATGACATACTTTTGAGACATTGTAGCCGCCATATGACCTTTTGGAAATGGAATGACACTATTTAAGGTGGAATGGCAGTGCTTATAGGTTGAATGACATACTTCTGAGATTTTGTAGCCACGATATGACATTTTGGGAATAGAATGACACTGTTTTAAATTCTGAAGGGAGGTGATCCCCCGAAAGCAAAAATTGCAACACAAAAAGAGAAAATTGCAGACTCGGTTTTATTGAGTCTGTTCATGAGCAGTAATTGAAAGTGCAACACTGCTCACGCCCCCTAGCACCGGCTTAAGCGGTATTCAATTTTCAGAACAAGAAGTACTGAAATTCATGATCTCGAAGGACCAGAAGGTATAACAACACTGAGAATGAAGTACGGGGCGACGTTTTACGGCCGCCACACAAGCACTTAACACCTGCTGTTGTGAAGATTATAAATTCTGAAGGGAGGTGATCCCCCGAAATGAAGGCGAAATGAAGTTAATATAGGCGGAATGACATATTTTGAGACATTGTAGCCCCCATATGACATTTGGGAAATGGAATGACACTGTTGTAAGGTAGAATGAGAGTTATTATGGGCGGAATGACATACTTTTTAGACATTGTAGCCCCCATAAGACGTTTTGGAAATGGAATGACATTATTTAAGGTGGAATGACAGTTATTATAGGTGGAATGACATATCTTTGAGACTTTGTAGCCCCGATATGACATTTGGGAAATGGAATGACACTGTTGTAAGGTTGAATGACAGTTATTATAGGTGGAATGACATATCTTTGAGACTTTGTAGCCCCGATATGACATTTGGGAAATGGAATGACACTGTTGTAAGGTTGAATGACAGTTATAATAGGTGGAATGACATATTTATTTAGACATTGTAGCCCCCATATAACCTTTTGGAAATAGAATGACACTATTTGAAGGTGGAATGAGTTATTATAGGTGGAATGACATACTTTTGAGACAGTGTAGCCCCATATGACATTTGGGAAATGGAATGGCACAGTTGTAAGGTAGAATGACAGTTATTATAGACGGAATGGAATACTTTGGAGACATTGTAGCCCCGGTATGACCTTTTGGAAATGGAATGACACTATGTATTTAAGGTGGAATGACAGTGCTTATAGGCGGAATGGCATACATTGTAGCCCCCATTTGACCTTTTACCATTTCTAAAAGGTCAAATGGGGGTTATAATGTCTCAAAAGTAGGTCATTTCGCCTATAATAACTGCCATTCTACCTTACAACAGTGTCATTTCATTTCCCAAATGTCAAATGGTGGTACAAGGTTTAAAATATATGTCATTCCACCTATAACTCCTGTCATTTCACATTACAACAGTGTCATTCCATTTCCAAAAGGTCATATCGGGGCTGCAAAGTCTCGGAAGTATGTCATTCCAACTATAAGCACTGTCATTCCACCTTAAATTGTGTTATTCCATTTCCAAAAGGTCATATAACGGCTACAATGTCTAAAAAGTATGTCATTCCACCTGTAATAACTGTCATTCTACCCTACAACAGTGTCATTCCATTTAAGCATGTCATATGGCGACAACACTGTCTCAATAGTATGTCATTCCGCCTATACAAACTGTCATTCCACCTTATAACAGTGTCATTCCATTTCCCGAATGTCATATCGGGGCTACAACGTCTCAGAAGTATGTCATTCCATCTATAAGCACTCTCATTCTACATTACAACATTGTCATTCCATTTCCCATTTCCCAAATGTCATTTCATATGGCGGCTACAATGTCTCAAAAGTATGTCATTACGCCTATAATCAGTCATGTCATCTTTAATAGTGTCATTCCATTTACAAAAATCATATAACGGCTACAATGTCTAAAAGTATGTCATTCCACCTGTAATAACTGTCATCCTACCTTACAACAGTGTCATTCCATTTAAGAAGGGCATATGGCGACTACAATGTCTCAATAGTATGTCATTCCGCCTATACAAACTGTCACTCATCCTTACAACAGTGTTATTCCATTTCCCAAATGTCATATGGGGGCTACAATGTTTCAAAGATATGTCATTCCACCTATAATGACTGTCATTCCTCCTTACAACGGTGTCATTCCATTTCCAAAAGGTCATATGGGGGCTACAATATCTCAGACGTATGTCATTCCACCTATAATAACTGCCATTCCTCCTGACAACGGTGTCATTCCATTTCATATCGGGCTACAAAGTCGTCAGAAGTATGTCATTCCACCTATAAGTACTGTCATTCCACCTTAAATAGTGTCATTCCATTTCCAAAAGGTCATATGGGGGCTACAGAAATCTCAGAAATATGTCATCCCGCCTATAATAACTGTCATTCTACCTTACAACAGTGTCATTCCATTTCCCAAACGTCATATCGGGCTACAAAGTCGTCAGAAGTATGTCATTTCACCTATAAGTACTGTCATTCAAACTTAAATAGTGTCATTCCATTTCAAAAAGGTCATATGTGAGCTAAATGTCTCAGAAGAATGTCATTCCCACTATAATAACTGTCATTCTACCTTACAACAATGTCACTTCATTTCCCAAAGGTCAAATGGGAGCTACAATGTTTCAAAGATATGTCATTACACTATAAATACTGTCATTCCTCCTTACAACAGTGTCATTCCATTTCCAAAAGGCCATATGGGGGTTACAATATCTCAAAAGTATGCCATTCCTCCTAAAACAACTGTCATTCCACTTTACAATACGGTCATTCCACTTCCCAAATGTCATATGGGGGCTATAATGTCTCAAAAATATGTCATTCCGCCTATATTAACTGTCATTCCACCTTACATCAGTGTCATTCCATTTCCCAAACGTCATATGGGGGCTACAATGTCTCAAAGATATGTCATTCCACATAGATATGTCATTCTACTCCGAAGTAGGTCATTCCACCTATAGGCACTGTCATTCCAATTTAAATAGTGTCATTCCATTTCCAAAAGGTCATATGGCGGCTACAATGTGTCAAAAGCATGCCATTCCGCCTATAATAACTGCCATTATGCCATACAACAGTGTCAGTCAATTTCTCATGTCATATGGTGGCTACAATGTTTCAAAGGTACATGTATGTCATTCCACCTATAATTACTGTCATTCCTCCTTACAACAGTGTCATTCCATTTCCCCAATGTCATATTGGGGCTACAATGGCTCAAAGGTATGTCATTCCACCTATAAGCACTGCCATTCCACCTTGCAACAGTGTCATTCCATTTCCAAAAGGCGATATGGGGGTTACAATGTCTCAAAAGTATGTCATTCCGCCTATAATAACTGTCATTCCACATTAAATAGTGACATTCCATTTCCAAAAGGTCATATGGAGGCTATAATGTCTAAAAGATATGTCATTCCACCTTACAACAGTGTCATTCCATTTCCAAAATGTCATATGGGGCTTCGATGTATCAAACATATGTCATTCCACCTATAAACACGGTCATTCCACCTTACAACAGTGTCATTCCATTTCCCAAAGGTCATATCGAGGCTACAAAGTCTCCGAAGTATGACATTCCACCTATAAGCACTCTCATTCCACCTTAATAGTGTCATTTCATTTCCAAAAGGTCATATGTGGGCTACAAGATCTCAAAAGTAATGTATGTAATTTCTTGCCTGAGTTATTCATTGGAATCCTGCATGTATGCTGTATAGGGGAGTTATCCATTGGAATTCGGTCTATGAGCTGAACAGTTGAGTTATCCATTGGAATTCGCATTTAGGGTGTATAGGTGAGTTATCCATTGGAATTCGGTCTATGGCCTATACCGGTGAGTTAGTCATTGGAATCCTGCCTGTAGGCTGTATAGGTGAGTTATCCATTGGAATTCGGTCTATGGTCTATACAGGTGAGTTAGTCATTGGAATCCTGCATGTAGGTCGTAAAGGGGAGTTATTCATTGGAATTCGGCCCATGGCCTGTACAGGTGAGTTATTCATTGGAATCCTATATGTTGGCTCTATAGGGGAGATATCCAATGGAATTCGGTATATGGCCTGTATAGGTGACTTATCCATTGGAATTCGGCCTATGGCCTTTACAGATGAGTTATTCATTGGAATCCTGCCTGTAGGCTATACAGGTGAGTTAGTCATTGGAAACCTGCCTGTAGGCGGTTTAGGCGACTTATCCATTGGAATTCGGCCTATGTCCTGTATATGTGAGTTATTCATTGGAATCCTGCCTGTAGGCGGATTACGTGACTTATCCATTGGAATTCGGCCTATGGCATGTACAGGTGAGTTATTTATTGGAATCCTGCCTGTAGGCGGTTTAGGTGACTTATCCATTGGAATTCGGTCCATGGCCTATACAAGTGAGTTAGTTATTGGAATCCTGTTTGTAGGCGGTTTAGGTGACTTATCCATTGGAATTCGGCCTATGGCCTGTACAGGTGAGTTATTCACTGGAATCCTATATGTTGGCAGGGGAGTTATCTAATGGAATTCGGCCTATGGCCTGTACAGGTGACTTATCCATTGGAATTCGGCCTATGGCCTTTACAGGTGAGTTATTCATTGGAATCCAGTCTGTAGGCTATACAGGTCAGTTATTCATTGGAATCCTGCTTGTAGGCGGTTTAGGTGACTTATCCATTGGAATTCGGCCTATGGCTTATACAGGTGAGTTAGTCATTGGAATCACGCCTGTAGGCGGTTTAGGTGACTTATCCATTGGAATTCGGCATATGGCCTGTACAGGTGAGTATTTCATTGGAGTCCTATCTGTAGGCTATATAGGGGGGTTATCCATTGGAATTCGGCCTGTGGCTTGTAGAGGTGAGTTATTCGCTGGAATCCTATATGTTGGCTGTATAGGTGAGTTATCCATTGGAATTCGGCCTATTGCCTGTACAGGTGACTTATCCATTGGAATTCGGCCTATGGCCTTTACAGGTGAGTTATTCATTGTATTCCTGCCTGTAGGTGGTTTAGGTGACTTATCCATTGGAATTCGGCCTATGGCCTATACAGATGAGTTAGTCATTGGAATCCTGCCTGTAGGCGGTTTATGTGACTTATCCATTGGAATTCGGTCTATGGCGTGTACAGGTAAGTTATCCATTGGAAACATGCATTTGGGGCGTATAGGCGAGTTATCCATTGGAATTCTATCTATGGTCTATACAGGTGAGTTAGTCATTGGAATCCTGCCAGTACGCCGTAAAGGGGAGTTATTCATTGGAATTCGGCCTATGGCCTGTATATGTGAGGTATTCATTGGAATCCTGCCTGTAAGCGGTTTAGGTGACTTATCCATTGGAATTCGGCCTATGGCCTGTACAGGTGAGTTATTCACTGGAATCCTGTTTGTAGGCTATATAGGGGAGTTATCCATTGGAATTCGGCCTATGGCCTGTACAGGTGAGTTATTCACTGGAATCCTATATGTTGGCTGTATAGGAGAGTTATCCATTGGAATTCGGCCTATGGCCTGTACAGGTTACTTATCCATTGGATTTCGGCCTATGGCCTTTATAGGTGAGTTATTCATTGGAATCCTGCATGTAGGCGGTTTAGTTGACTTATCCATTGGAATTCGGCCTATGGCCTATACAGGTGAGTTAGTCATTGGAATCCTGCCTGTAAGCGGTTTAGATGACTTATCCATTGGAATTCGGTCTATGGCCTATACAGGTGAGTTAGTCATTGGAATCCTGCATTTAGGCCGTATAGGTAAGTTATCCATTGGAACTTGGTCTATGGCCTGCACAGGTTAGTTATTCATTGGAATCCTGCCTGTAGGCTGTAAAGGGGAGTTATCCATTGGAATTCGGCCTATACCCTGTACAGGTGAGTTATTCATTGGAATCCTGCATTTAGGTCGTATAGGTGAATTATCCATTGGAAGTCGGTATATGGCCTGTACAGGTGAGTTATTCATTGGAATTCGATCTATGGCCTGTACATATGAGTGATGCATTTGAAACATGCATTTAGGGCGTATAGATGAGTTATCCATTGGAATTCGGTCTATGGTCTATACAGGTGGTTAGTCATTGGAATCCTTCCTGTAGGCCGTAAAGGGGAGTTATTCAATGGAATTCGGCCTATGGCCTGTATATGTGAGGTATTCATTGGAATCCTGCCTGTAGGCGGTTTAGGGGACTTATCTATTGGAATTCGGCCTATGGCCTGTACAGGTAAATTAATCATTGGAATCCTTCCTGTAGGCTGTTCATCCATTGGGTGATTTATCCATTGGAATTCGATCTATGGCCTATACAGGTTAGTTATTCATTGGAATCCTGCATTTAGGACGTATAGGTGAATTATCCATTGGAATTCGGTCTATGGCCTGTACATGTGAGTTATTCATTGGAATTCCGTCTATGGCCTGTATAGATGAGTTATCATTGTTATTCATTGGAATCCTGCATTTAGGGCGTATAGGTGACTTATCCATTGGAATTCGGTGTATGGCCTATACAGGTGAGTTAGTCATTGGAATCCTGCCTGTAGGCGGTTTTGGTGACTTATCCATTGGAATTCGGCCTATGGCCTGTACATGTGAGTTATTCATTGGAATCCTTCCTGTAGGCTATATAGGGGAGTTATCCATTGGAATTCTGTCTATGACCTGTACAGGTGAGTTATTCACTGGAATCCTACATGCTGGCTGTATAGGGAAGTTATCCATTGGAATTCTGCATTTAGGCCGTACAGGGGAGTTATCCATTGGAATTCGGTCTATGGCCTGTACAGGTGAGTTATCCATTCGAAACATGCATATAGGCCGTATAGAAAAGTTATCCATTGGAATTTGGCCTATGGCATGTACAGGTGAGTTATTAATTGGAAACATGCATTTTGGCCGTATATGTGAGATATCCATTGGAATTCGGCCTATGACCTGTACAGGTGAGTTATTCACTGGAATCACTGGAATCATGTATTTAGGCCGTATAGGTGAGTTATCCATTGGAATTCGGTCTATTGCCTGTACAAATGAGTTATTCATTGGAATCCTGCCTGTAGTCTGTATAGGGGAGGTATTTATTGAATTTTGCATTTAGGCCGTAAAGGGGAGTTATTCATTGGAATTCGGTCTATGGCCTGTGCAGGTGAGCTATCCATTGGACACATGCATTTAGACCGTATAGGTGAGTTGTCCATTGCAATTCGGTCTATGGCATGTACAGTTGAGTTATTTATTGGAATCCTGTCCGTAGGCGGTTAAGATGAGTTATCAATTGGAATTCGGTCTATTCAAAATGAGGTTATTGCGGGTCCCCAGTCCCGGTAAAGCAGGAGTGATGTTTTCAAAGGATGTATGTATGTCTATGTCTCTGTCTGTCTGTCTCCCTCCCTCCCTCCCCTCTCTCTCTCTCTCTCTCTCACACACACAAATGCACAAAGGAAAGAACAGGGACACATCCACCCTTAGCCAAGTGAAAACATACACATGCCGCAGCTCTGTCATATACAAATTGTCATACAATTTATATTGACGCGCACTGTAAGGCTGTTTGGGTTCGTATTCCCTAAATCAGAGTCGCATCTGGATCCAAACTGTTTAACACCCTGATCGTGTATGTTTGCAAATTCTTGTCATAGGCTATCACAAATCCATGCATAGTTAACAAAGAAAGATGGTAGGGTACGTTAGACTTTGACCGGAAAATAACACAGTGACCCTAGTCATAATCAAGTTCAAATCAGCATTCGCCGTAAATTAAATTCTTTATCATGATCAATACCATCATCATCTTTATCATCCACCATCATCATCTTGGGATCTAAACTTGATTTTGAACAGTTAACTGCGCAGAGAAATGCTTAGAATGAACAAAACGTGTCCGGCCATGTACTGACGGAAGGCTCCCGGCACTTTGTGATTGTGTTTGTGCGGTTTGCTTGCGCCTGCCATTAATTCCACTCAGTCCACCATAGGACTTCCATTGCGTGTTTTCTTTCCATTTCTCCACTGGCGAAAAGGAAAATGTTCAGTAAATACACGATTTTATGGTTATCTGTTGACAAATCGTGTTTTATTAGGTGGAATTCAATCGATCTTACCTTAAAGTAACCATATTGTTTATAAAAAACGGTTAAAATCTACCCAGAAATTACTTTTAATTTTTTTTAAATATTTCTCTAGTGGCAGAATGGATTTTATTAAATAAATACACGATTGCACAATTAATAATGGACAAATGAAACTCGGCATGGTCTAATTCGATAGAATTCGTGTAAAGTAGTCATAATGCCTGAAAAAATGAACAAAAAAACAACAACATATAAATGTCTATTTCATTTCCATTTCTACTGTAAATCTCCATTTCTCCACTGATGAAATGGACATTTTATGCGATTTTATGGTTATCTATTGCTAATTCTCGTTTTAGTTGGTCTAATTCAATTGAAATTACCTTATTGTACCTATACTGCTTAAAAACTGTTAAAATCAACCCAGAAATGACTTTAATATTGAAATATTAAAGTCATTTCTGGGTTGATTTTAACAGTTTTTAAGCGTGTTTTCTTTCCATTTCTCCATAGTGGTGCAATGGACTTTTTAAAGTAAATATACGATTTCACAGTTAATAATGGACAACAGATGCTTAGCTTGATCTAATTCGATAGACTTCGTGTAAAGGTAGTCGTAATACCAGAAAAAAAATGAGTGAGTGAGTGAGTGAGTTGGGTTTTACGTCCGACCAACAGTATTTCAGTTATTTGCAGACGGCACCCGCATGAGACAAGTTATAGTGCTGCCTCACTGGAATACCCCTGCCGCAGGTACATGGCAAGGGCACCCCACCCAGTCACATTATCCTGACACCGGGCCGAAAAAATGAACAAAATCAACATATTTATAAATGCATATTTCATTTCCATTTCTAATATAAATCTCAATTTCTCCACTGGCAAAATGGAAATTGTTCAGAAATTAACCCTTCCTCTGTTCTGTGTTTATTTCAAATTTCAATACCTACTGAATATTCATAGGCAAAATAGTTATAATGAAATAAGGAAGGATTGATATTGTAGCCATTTTGGAAACTAAAGAACCAGATCTATCAAATTCTATTAGCAAACAGAGCAGACTCTGGTCAGACATCTCCTCTAGAAGCCGTCTGATCTGGGTCTACTCTGTTTGCAAATGCGTGAAAACACGTTTGTATGAGGGAAAGGGTTAAGCGTTTTTATTGTTATCTATTGACAATTCTTGTTTAAGTTGGTCTAATTCAATCGAAATTAGCTTATTGTACTTATACTGCTTAAAAACCCCCTATTAAAATCGACCTATAAATGACTTTAAAATTTCCATTGCGTGTTTTGTGTTCCATTTCTTCCATTTCTTCCATTGCGTGTTTTAGACTTACAGATTTAAACCGGTTTACGGTAGCCGAAGATAGTCGAAACATATGCGAGTGCCGAGTGATTTAGTCATTGGTTTTAGCTCACTTATCCATTGGCATACTGACTCTACGATATCGCACGGCGCAAAATACTTGAAATGTCTAAGGCGATAAGTTTGTGCACTGAACAGGTAAAAAGATGTTGTCGTTTAAATTTTGTTTAAGGAGAACATTTCACACACTGTTGAGAGTGTCACTATTAGATTGAGTATTCGCACCCGACTTCTTCACACTTACAGAATGCTAATCGATTTTTTGTAATGATACGCAGTATAAGTAGTAGTAGCGTGTGTATCGGAAACCGGTCACGTCTTTTCAGTGCATCTAAAGAGTATTCTAACATACTAATTTAAATCACATTTTCCGCTCATATTTTCAACTAGTTTATCCGAGTATACTTTACACCAATACTGTACGAATTTTGGTTTCAAGTGCTTTTGGTTTGTTCTTCCTGCTTTACTATACACAGTTACACACAACAAAATGGATACATATACATCACACACGGATACATATATTGATAGAAGTCATGTCATGTCATCCTCAGTGCAAAAACTTGGCATCTTCCAGTCCCTGAAAACAACACTTGCAACCAGCATTGCTAGTAGTAAAATATCCTTCTTATATCTATTTTGCTTTTTCATCAGTATGTATATTGTCACAGAAACAAATTCAGCCTCTGCTGTTGTTGGTACTTCTCAGTTTCCATGCGGTAAGTGTAACCAAAATGTATGTATCTATCTATAGATAATCTTCTATTTAATGTGAAACCCCTCGCTGGGACGAACACATGTCGTGCGTCAAGCTGTGAAGAATATTAGTAAAAATGTAAGATCAAGGATAAAAGAAGTTAATGAAGGAGTGTTAAAAAGTTAAAAGTAAAAGATATCTCCAGTTTTGTTTACTATGGCGAGATGCACTGCTCAATGCTGCTGGCAGCTGCATTGAACTGCATCATATAGGGTCTATGTTTGGGAGAGAGACAATATCTGGTGGAAGATTCACAGTTCCAGTGGTAGATATATAGTCTCATCAATAAGCTGCAATTCAGCATGCTATTTTTGTGATGGTTGCTGACTGCCGAGATATCCTTTAAACAAAAAGTAGCTCCATATCACCATTTAGAGTACACAGATGTGAACTAAGTAGTGTAAATTGGGAATCGGTTGGGATTTTACTATCAATGATTGGTTCAAGCTAAGTTACTAATTATTGATTTATAATCGGTTCAGCAACAATATTGAGATAAAATGAACTAGTATTGTACTTTGCACACATAAATAGTTGTTCTAATAAGGACAAGCAAAAAATGCAGAAACTGCATTAAAGCCAGAATTTTTTGTGTTGACCTTGAACCAATTTCATGTATCCTTGTATCAACTGAATGGCCTTCACCAAAGCTATCTTCGTACCGTATATGAATTGTCTAGCATATGTGGTTCAGAAGTTAAGACAAAATGTTGAAGTTTTTCAATGATGGCCAACTTGTCAAAACAGTGACCTTGACCTAATTTCAAATATCTTTATATCAACTGAAAGGCCTTTACCAAAGCCATTTGTATACCGAATATGAATTGCCTAGCCTTTGTAGTTCAGAAGTTATAGCAAGGTTAAAGTTTGTTAAAAATGACAAAGTTTTCGAAATAGTGACCTTGACCTGATTTCATGTAGCCTTGTATCAAGTGAAAGCCCTCCACCCAAGCTATCTGCATTCCAAATATGAATGGTCAAGCTTAAGTTAAATTCAGAAATTATAAGCAATGTTAAAGTTTTGTTAATGACTGCAAAGTTTTGGAAATAGTGACCTTGACATTGACCTGATTCCATGTATCCATGTATCAAGTGAAAGGCCTTTACCCAAGCTATCTGTATACCAAAGATGAATTGCCTAGCATTTGTAGTTCAGAAGTTATAGCAATGTTAAAGTTTTCTAAAAACGGCAAAGTTTTTTTAAATAGTGACCTTGACCTGATTTCATTTATCCTTGTATCAAGTGAAAGGCCTTCACCCAAGCTATCTGCATACCAAATATGAATGGTCTAGCTTAAGTAATTCAGAAGTTATAAGCAATGTTAAAGTTTTGTAAAACATAACAACAGCAAAGTTTTGGAAATAGTGACCTTGACTGATTTCATGTATCCTTGTATCAAGTGAAAGGCCTTCACCCAAGCTATCTGTATACCAAAGATGAATTGACTAGCGTTTTGTACCTCAGTAGTTTTAGCGGTGTTAAAGTTTGTTAAAAACGGCAAAGTTTTCGAAATAGTGACCTTGACCTGATTTCATGTATCCTTATATCAAGTGAAAGGCCTTCACTAAAGCTATTGCCAGGGTTTTCCCTTGACCCCTTCAAAAAGACCAATTTGAGGGTACGCTTGACCCCCTCTCTATAAAGTAAAGAACAGACCCTCTTAATTTTGAGGGTCATTTGTAAAATTTAAGGGACATTTCAATAGACAAAGGGGGTCAGGGAAAACCCTGTATCGCATACCAAATATGAATGGTCTAACTTTAATTCAGAAGTTATAAGCAATGTTAAAGTTTTGGTAAAAACTGCAAAGTTTTGGAAATAGTTACCTTGACCTGATTTCATTTATCCTTATATAAAGTGAATGACCTTCACCATAGCTATCTGCATACTAAATATGAATGGCCTAGCTTAAGTAATTCAGAAGTTATAAGCAATGTTAAGGTTTTGTTAACGACAGCAAAGTTTTGGAAATAGTGACCTTGACCTTGACCTGGTTTCATGTAGCCTTGTATCAAGTAAAAGACCTTCACCCAAGCTATCTGTATACCAAAGATGAATTGCCTAGCATTTGTAGTTCAGAAGTTATAGCAATGTCAAAGTTTGTTAAAAACGGCAATGTTTTCGAAATAGTGACCTTGACCTTTACCTGATTTCATGTATCCTTGTATCAAGTGAAAGGCCTTTACACAAGCTATCTGCATACCATATATGAATGGTCTAGTTTAAGTAATTTAGAAGGTATAAGCAATGTTAAAGTTTTGTTAACGATGGAAAAGTTTTGGAAATAATGACCATGACCTGATTTCATGTATCCGTGTATCAACTATCAAGTGAAAGGCCTTCACCCAACCTATCTGTATACCAGATGAATTGCCTAGCATTTGTAGTTCAGAAGTTATAGTAATGTTAAAGTTTGTTATAAACGGCAAAGTTTTCGAAATAGTGACCTTGACCTTGACCTGATTTCATGTATCCTTGTATCAAGTGAAAGGTCTTCACCCAAGCTATGTGCATACCAAATATGAATGGTCTAGCTTAAGTAATTCAAAAGTTATAAGCAATGTTAAAGTACGGTATTGTTAACGATGGCCTGTCATCCGCCCGGTTTTCGCCAAACTGTAAGCCGAGATTTTTCTCAAAAAATCCAGCTAAGAATGTACATAGATAGGGTAGACTCTGATTTTAGGTGCCAAAATTGGTGCAAATACACGTTTTCTCCATTTTACTTTTTTTTTTTTTTTAAAAAAAGATCTTTAACCCGTTATATGAATATTTATGTATGAAATAATGACATCATCAAACATGAATAGTGATTAGATTATTTTTAATAATGACATTAACAAAAGATATTTTAGCAATGGCAGAGACTGTAGAATTACATGTACATGTATATCTTTATAATCTATATTATTTATAAGCAAATAGAGCAGACCCTGATCAGACATCTATTGGAGCTGTCTTGTCTAGTTCTACTCTGTTTGCAAAGGCATAGAAAGGCATATTTACAGAGTAAAGGGTTTTAATTAAAACTTTTGGGTCGGGGTAGCTTTGCTAGGTAGGGTCAAGTTGCCCTAAACAAACAATTTTTTAGGCCCAAGGATTAACATGTATATTGAGAAACTAATGTATCAATCTTTTTCTAAAGGATAAGACTTAATAAATCAGCGTGTATAACAAGAATGGGAAATTGCGCAATATACCAACCAATCATCGATTATTTGAAACAATAATCTATCGTCTCCCATGTCAGGCTCAACGATCAATTATCGATTATAATCGATCATCGGAACAACACTAGAACTCAGTGGTAGACAGTCCTTGGAAAGTAAGAATACTTATAGCAGTCAGTTTTGGCTGATATCAGTCTGTAAGAGATTGTGGAAATGTCTAGAATGTTGTGTTACTGGGATGAGAAAATCTTCATTGGGAATGGCCACAAGATTATTTGTGATTTTGTACATTAGTGAGAGTCTTGCGTCAATGCGTCGAAGATCAAATCAACGTAAATTTAAGGATTGCAGCATGTTAGTAACACTTGAAGTTTGGCCATAGTCATGCATAATTCAGCCTGCCGATCTTCACTGTACTGCCTCTATTTGATCAATTTAGTTCTGTGTATATGGCGACCATGCCTTTTTACGTCTTTGCAAACAGAGGAGACCCAGATCAGATGGCTCCCGTAGGAGCTGTATGATCAGAGTTTGGCATGTTTTGCTTATGAAAATTAAGCTAACTAATATTCATAATGTTATTATTTCTTACATGAATAGTCATGGAGTAAAGGCTTAAGGAAATGTTTAAAAAATATGGATCATCCAGAACAAGATCCCAACATTTTTAGTTAAACAAACTTGTACAAACATGTTGGTAGGGTCTGTATTTCTGACAATACTTCATTTACTGATGTAACTTGAATAACACAGACATGACTGCTTTGTCTTTTTTTTCAGGCCACTTTATATGCTAAATGTGTAGCTGCAAGATCCTCCGTTCAAAAGCATGAATGTGAAAAAGAATTTCAAGTGCTGGCACAGTGTATGAAAAATGCAGTAAGTCTGCATGGAAAAACATTTCTGTATTAAAACTATTTTATTATTATAAAGATCTTGTATTGGTATTAGGCTGTGTACTGGCTATGTACACACTACTCAATGAATATTAACTCATTACCTCATAGGCTATTTTTAGACCCAACCTCTTTGAGTAAATCTACCAAAAAGGAGCATTTACTAGAGAAAAGGATAATTTTAGAAATGTGTAGTATTGAAACCATTGTGATAAATAGAGCATTTGCTCCTATGGAGCAAATGCTCTATTTATCACAATGTTTTCACAAAATGACTTTTACAGAGTCGTCAATATGAGGGAATGAGTTAATTTAAGAAGTTATGACATTATGAAAAGTAATTAGATTATTTTTTATACTGGCATATTAACAGAACAATTTGGCCTTGGCAGAAATTGTAGAATTAAGACCTGTATTATACCATAAAAGCAAACAGAGCAGACCCTGGTCAGATGGCTCCTACTCTGTTTGCAAAGGTGTCTACTGTTTTGTGATGGCATGTTTATGGAGCAAAGGGTTAGAATACTGCTGAAACAGTTTTACTAACCCTTTGAATGCAAGAAAGAAGTCAGCTGTCATTTGCAAACAATGTAGACCCAGTTCAGAGAGCTTCTAAAGCAGACCTCTGATCAGTGTCTGCACTGTTTGTCATTCAAACCCTCTCTCGCAAATTACCGGTATACCCTTTCATTAATCCATTACCTCATAAGCTATATTTAGACCTAACCTCTTTGAATGGATCTACCAAAAAGGAGCATTTACTAGAGAAAAGAAAAATGTTAGAATTGTGTAGTATTGAAACCATTGTGATAAATAGAGCATTTGCTCCTAAGGAGCAAATGCTCTATTTATCACAATGGTTTCAAGAAGTGACTATTAGAGGCGTAGAAAGGTGTAGTTATGGAAGAAACAATGATAGGCCATTCCTTCTTGAAAATTCAGCATTCAAAGGGTTAATTAAGGTTTGGTTGATTTACCCTTTAATTGATAAGACAAACCTCTGCAAATAGAGTAGACCCAGATCAGACGGCTCTTAAATAAGCCATCTAATCAGGGTCTGTTCCGTTTGCTTATGGAATTATATAAATTATGCCATGGCCAAAAATCCTGTGTTCATAATTCAGCGAATTAATATTCATGATGTCATTATTTCTTACATGAATATTCACCGGTAAAAGGTTGAGTTCTGATGATGTTGCCATGTTTAATTTTGTGTATTTTACAGTGTGCAATTTCCAGGAAAATCTCTCAAATCAAGTCAAATCCATAGATTTTTGGCTAATAGGAGAGCAAATATTGACCCTTGCTATATTATTGGTTTCCATCAGGTTTTCACATTGCTCTTACTCTTTCCCTCATATGAACACTTTTTCATGCCTTTGCAAACAGAGTAGACCCAGATCAGACAGCCATCTGGTCAGGGTTTGCTGTGCTTGCTTATAAAATTATATACATGTATACATGTAGATCTGATTCTAGTTTCTGCCATGGTTAAACTTTGTTCTTAATGCCATTATAAAATAGTTCATTAATATTCATATATGCATTTTTGCTTACATGAATATTCAAGAGGGAAAGGGTTAACAGGTGGAGGAAGTTTTTTCTGTGCGCAGAACAAATTGCAATGTTTTGTGCAAATAACAACTAGGAAGAAACAAATTGTTGGCAATATAATCTTATATAAGATCATTGTTACCTTAGAAAAGATGTTTACTCTTAATTAATCTTTAGCCTACTGTCTGCGGATCTATGATTACCTTTGCACATGGCTTGGACCAAGATGAAACGCAGAGTAACTTGGCGCCCAATCAGCATCCAAATTGTTTGACACCCCGTAACCATTTTAACCCTTTCCCCTCATATGCTATTTTTAGATACCTCTTTGAATAAATCTACTGAAAATGAGCATTAACTAGAGAAAAGGATTTTTTTTGAATTTTGTAGATTGAAACCATTGTGATAAATAGAGCATTTGCTCCTAGAGGAGCAAATTCTCTATTTATCACAATGGTTTCACAAAGTGACTTCTACGGAGTCATCAAAAGTCGTCAGTATGAGGGAATGGGTTAATAGACAAGCCTATTTGAACTATAAATTTAAATTTAAATTAGTCGTCTTTCAACACCCTGAACCCAATTTCATTCAGTGTTATTTTTATACGATATGGAGCTACCGTAGTTGTCCATATTTGGCCAAACCAACTCGGATACAAATGTATATACTGCAAACCTCCCAGATAAAATAATTCCTGAAAGGGCAATTTGATCAGGGTCTGCACTATTTTGATACGAGTCACGAGTTGACAGATTCAGCTTCACAAAGTAAACAGTACTAAAGACTAGGAGAGATTGGGTGTTCTACGATTGAAAGTAAATTGTTTGTAAATATTATGAATATTCAAGTTGGTAGAAATCCTATACAGTAAAACCTCTCTATAATGACCACTAAATTATGTTAATTAGTTGGTATTTAGGGCAGGTGGCTGCTTAAAGCAAAGTGAAAGTAAAACAGAAGGCTCCTATAGGAGTGTTGTTTTACTTTCACCTTGCTTTAAGCAGCCACCTGCCTTTAACACAAAATACTTGGGTGTAATGTAGTGGTCGTTATAGAGAGGTTTTTACTGTAGATTGAAAATCCTCATGATTTAAAATTTTAAATAGTTTCTCAATTTTGGTGCATTTCTCATAGAACTGCAATACTGAAGTTTATTTCTTGCATTTCAGGCCAAGAAATCATGACATATTCTCCATGTGATTTGACAATCATGATCAATTTGGGATAGTTAAAAGAACTGATGAACAATTAACCAATCTTTACACAGGGTGCATGACCTTACCCTGGAGTTAGTAAAGTACGTGTATCATCGAATGGTGATGCACTAGACATCAGAGAAAAATGTATTGTTACGAGTCTTGTAGTGATATTTGTTGAGTGAAATAAATATGTACATTTGTATATTTATATGTCTTTAGTCTTTACTATATACAAATTACTTGTTCTTGGAATATGATCACAAAGTCAGAAAGTCCAAGCAAACTTCTCATGATAGAAAAACAGATAAGATGCATAAAGCAGAGCTCCAGATAAGATGCGTAAATAAAACTATTTTCAAGTATAACTTTTTTATTTCTCCATCAAACCCTATGTTGTGGCCACTCTTTAGAATCGGCTCGAAGAGACGATTCTAAAGAGTGGTCACAACATAGGGTTTGGCTGAGAAATGGCGATTTTAAAATTTGAGTACGCACCGTTATCTGTAGCTCTGTAAAGTAAAACATTTCCAAGAGTAGCTCCTTCATCTCTCCACCAAATCCCATATTGTGACTACTCTTTTCAAGACGATTCTAAAGAGTATTCGTAATATAGGGTTTGATGAAGAAATTACCATTTTAGTATTGGAATATGCACTTTTATTGTTCTGCTTGAACCACTTTACTCGCATGTGTATTCATGTAAGAAATAATTAGATCATGAATATTAATTAGATTGCACATGAACATATAAATTTTATGACCATGGGAGAAACTTCAGAATCATATCTATCTTGAGTAAACAGAGCAAACCCTGATCAGATAGCTCTTACAGGAGCCATGTGATCTGAGTCTTCTCTGTTTGCAAAGGCATAGAAAGGTCTATTTATCCAGTAAAGGGTTCAAGAAACTATATTTAAACAATGTTTTCAAAGAATCTGGAAGAGGATCACTCTGTGATCATTTCCTTGGCCTTCCAGGCTTAGAAGGACATGTTCTTTAACCCTTTTGGTACATTTTTGTCTGCTTACGTTGTTATCTGCTTTTAAGGCTGTGAGTAGAGGTAGTTTCCTTCAATTTCTTCTCAAAACAAGTGGGGTGTTAAACAGTTTGGATCCTGATGAGATGCCATGTTACTCTGTGCCTTCTTTAGATCCAGAATGTTTGCACAAAGGTTATCAATTCGCCAACTGCAATAACTTTTATAAGCCCTATGGTCACTTTCCGGCAACATTGGTGGTGGATAAGGTCAAGTAAATATTGACAATGACTGATGACAACGGACATAGCACTGACCCAACAGCTCACCGTGGCACTTTGTACAAGGTGAGCTATTAAAAGAGAATGGGCGGACAAAAACAATAATCAATCTTCTCATTAAAATAATTTATTATGAATTTTTCATCAAAGTAAAAATAAATAAGATTAAATCGCACCATAAATCTTAAAATTTTAAAAAAAAACACCCACTGTCAATGGTGTACCTATCCATGCTAAATGATTTATCTACAGCTGATGTTAAAATAATGCAAATCCAAGTCATGTTTTAAAATTGAATAAAATATTGCACTGCCATCACAATGTACAAATGAAGAGTTACTGAGGGTAGAAACATGACTATCAGCGACTTAAAATACAGCAATGGAGAAATGCCGGCAAAAGACCCTTCTCAAGGATTAAACTTGGGTGTAGTAATTCAGAAAATAGCTACTCTGAGAATTTTAGCTTAACCCTTGACCTTAACTCCATAGGTATACCCTTTTATGCCATTGAAAACAGAATAGACCCATATCAGTTGGCTCCTCTAGGAGCTGTCTGATCAGGGTCTGCTCTGTTTGCTTTAACCCTTTCCCTCATATAAACGTGTTTTCACGCATTTGCAAACAAGAGTAGACCCAGATCAGACGGCTCCTAGAGGAGCCGTCTGATCAGGGTCTGCTCTGTTTGCTAATAAGATTTGATTGATCTGTTTCTTTACTGTCTACAATGTTCAACCTTCCATATTTCTTTATAACTATTTTGTTAATAAATATTCAGTAGGTATTGAAAATTGGTCTAAATACAGAACAGGGAAAGGGATAATATGAAATTATACAGATCTAACTCTCTTTTCCGCCATGATCAAAATTCCTTAGTTCATAATGCCATTACAAAAATAAGTTATTCATACAGTCAATATTTCTTAATAAATATTCATGCAGTAAAAAGTGAGCTTGTGAAATTACTGTAGTTCAATAGTAAGATGTATGAAAATGTTAGGGTTAAAAAATTGAAAAAGAGCTTTATAAAATTACGCCAAAATTTAAACATTCTCTACAGACTTCAAGATATGATCATTTGGAATGGAAAATAATTCTTTGCTTATTTCAAGTAAATGTATCAAAATGATTCAAGAAATATTCCTACCCCTCAATTTACATGCAACTTTCATCATCTATGTATACTATACTATACTATACTATATGTATGTATACTTCAGCCCGATGATTAAAACATTTTCAATTTGATGTAACTGAAAATAATTTACGATTAGTCTGTAACTAATGTTAAAACTTGTGGCCAAACACGTGTGATAAAAAAACAAGAGCACCGCAAGACGGGGCAATATACGCCCGAAGGCTGTTCTATAAAATTATGTTGAAAAATAAAGGAGGAGTTAGTTGCACAAGAAATTGCTACCCGAAACTATCAAAGGGCAATAACTCCAGAATGAAAAATGATATGAGAGTTATCTCACTGATATGCACAACTACACATCAGTATCTATCATTCCTGAAAGTTTGAAGAAATTATGTTGAAAAATAAAGGAGGAGTTAGTTGCACAAGAAATTGCTACCCGAAACTATCAAAGGGCAATAACTCCAGAATGAAAAATGATATGAGAGTTATCTCACTGATATGCACAACTACACATCAGTATCTATCATTCCTGAAAGTTTCAAGAAATTATGTTAAAAAATAAAGGAGGAGTTAGTTGCACAAGAAATTGCTACCCGAAACTATCAAAGGGCAATAACTCCAGAATGAAAAATGATATGAGAGTTATTTCACTGATATGCACAACTACACATCAGTATCTATCATTCCTGAAAGTTTGAAGAAATTATGTTGAAAAATAAAGGAGGAGTTAGTTGCACAAGAAATTGCTACCCGAAACTATCAAAGGGCAATAACTCCAGAATGAAAAATGATATGAGAGTTATCTCACTGATATGCACAACTACACATCAGTATCTATCATTCCTGAAAGTTTCAAGAAATTATGTTAAAAAATAAAGGAGGAGTTAGTTGCACAAGAAATTGCTACCCGAAACTATCAAAGGGCAATAACTCCAGAATGAAAAATGATATGAGAGTTATCTCACTGATATGCACAACTACACATCAGTATCTATCATTCCTGAAAGTTTGAAGAAATTATGTTGAAAAATAAAGGAGGAGTTAGTTGCACAAGAAATTGCTACCCGAAACTATCAAAGGGCAATAACTCCAGAATGAAAAATGATATGAGAGTTATCTCACTGATATGCACAACTACACATCAGTATCTATCATTCCTGAAAGTTTGAAGAAATTATGTTGAAAAATAAAGGAGGAGTTAGTTGCACAAGAAATTGCTACCCGAAACTATCAAAGGGCAATAACTCCAGAATGAAAAATGATATGAGAGTTATCTCACTGATATGCACAACTACACATCAGTATCTATCATTCCTGAAAGTTTGAAGAAATTATGTTGAAAAATAAAGGAGGAGTTGCACAAGAAATTGCTACCCGAAACTATCAAAGGGCAATAACTCCAGAATGAAAAATGATATGAGAGTTATCTCACTGATATGCACAACTACACATCAGTATCTATCATTCCTGAAAGTTTGAAGAAATTATGTTGAAAAATAAAGGAGGAGTTAGTTGCACAAGAAATTGCTAACGGACGGACGGACGGACAGACGGACAGACGGACAGACGGACGGACGGACGGACGGACGGACGACATGCGCCATACCATAATACGTCCCTTCGGGCGTATAAAAAGGCACTTAAAATGTTTTAAATACTTCTCCTATATATTGTTATCAATATTATCTATTAACCTTTTGAATGAACCTTATGACCGACATCAATCAATTCTAAAAAAATTCAGTTTACTAAATTCAGTTTACTAACTCATTCGGCATTTTTGCTCAACCCCAAGAATTTCCAGTTATACTGAAGTCAATTTCTCATCATTGCTCAGAGTTTCAGAAAAGTTATTTCATTCTAAACTCAAGTATCAGTCTTCACACACAAGTCCTAGTTCAACATGAACAGACTGCTTTGTCACAAGTTCTGTTTCTACTCTCTACATTTAAGTCTTCCACCTCAGATATCTTGTTTGTCCCTCAGGGCATACAAGATGTCATCTTGACTAACATTGAGTCGAACTCTCATATTTAAGTCCTGGCGTCCATGTTCCACTAGCAGCAGGCGTATACTTCCAAGACGGGAACACACGGCTACCAACTCACCCGTTGATGGTGGCTGTAAACCTATTGGAGAAATACAAGTGGGAAAAATACTTTATCATTTGGGACCAAATATTGGAATCAAAGGTCCAGATAAGATGCGTAAATTTAAACAGTTTCAAGAATAGCTCCTTTATTTCTCCACCAAACCCCGTATTGTGACCACTCTTTAGAATCATCTCAAGGAGACAATTCTAAAGAGTGGTCATAGTATAGGGTTTGGTGGAGAAATGACGATTTTAGTATTTGGATATGCAGCTTAATCTGTAGCTCTGTGGAATGATACCTGCACATGGTGTACCAAAGAAATATACTTCATTGTCCTATAACCATCTGAAACATACATCTAACTAAGAAGTAGACTGCATGTTCACAGGACACCGACATTCTTTCAATATGCTTTTCACTCCGAAAGATATTTTCAAACACAAATATTGTTCCAGTATTCTTAGAAATCTCTCCCTGGTAAATATTTATAGAAATAATGATTGTACCAATATTAACTAGCCGTAATTTTAACAGCATTCTTAACAATGGATTTTTGTATGGTGGCAGAAACTGAAGAATATGATCTACCGGTACAGTAAACCTCTCTATAACGGCCACTAAATTACATCAAGTATTTTGTGTTAAAGGCAGGTGGATGCTTAAAGCAAGGTAAAAGTAAAACAGAACGCTCCTATAGGAGCGTTCTGTTTTACTTTCACCTTGTTTTAAGCAACCACCTGCCCAAAATACCAACTAATTAACACAATTTAGTGGTCGTTATAAGAGGTTTTACTGTATATTATTCCATGAGCAAACCCTGATCAGAAAGCTGCTATAGGAGGTTCTGTCCAGCATCTACTCTGTTTGCAAAAGCGTATCTATGAGGGATAGGGTTAAAACAAAGTATAAACCCTGAAAATGTTCTACATATATACAGTCTCTAAAGGGACAACTGCATCAGAGGTTGAAAACTATTTTTCAAGTCACCCATCCTGTAGAACAATTGCTAAAAAAAAATACTCATCCTGCAGTATTTGCTACTCGTCCTATATTTACCCTACAGGAGCAAATGCTCTATTTATCACAATGATTTCAAACTACAAAATTCTAAATTTTTACTTTTCCCTAGTTCATGCTCCTTTTCGGTAGATTTATTCAAAGAGGTTGGACCTAAAAATAGCCTACGAGGTAAAGGGTTAACTCAATGAAACCAGAAGTTCAGGAATTATTATTCTTGGATCCTCAGTTGGATACATCGCTTGTTGATTTAACATTTTATTAAGGTTACGTTTTATGACAAAACATGCTGTTTGGAATATTTAATCATTTTGGCTCTTGGTATTTACCCAATTTTATTTATACTAGATTTAAACTAGAACAGAGAGAACTTGAATTCTTTATATGACTGAATCCGGTTTAACAACCAAGCAAACAAAACCATTTTCCCCTTTCATTTTGTGAGTTGCTGACACCAACAGACAGATGTAGTAGTTCAGATTTAATTTGTAGGCATTTTGATTTGACCAACACTGAAAACCTACTTATACTGTCTCGACAGCTGTAGTCTGAGAATGACTCATCCTTAAGCTGTTGCTACTTGTAAATTATTAGTGGATAAGTGCATTTTTCAACCCCCTGTGCATGACTCACTGATGATTTTCCGCTTATTGAACTCTTTGAGGATGTACGCTGAATAAAGTATATACTATATTACATGTATTTAAAATCCTCTTGCAAATTGCAATCCTATCATATTGTATTCCATTATTAGTCCCCCACCGGTTACCGGTTGGGGGACTATAGGTTTGCTCGATTCCGTCTGTCTGTCTGTCTGTCTGTCCGTCTGTCCGTCTGTCCGTCCGTCTGTCCGTCTGTCACGCTTCTTGTCCGGGCCATATCTCCTACAAAGTTATGCCAAATTCATTATAACTTCACACATTGAAGAAGCATGATGAGGGCTAGTGTCATGCACAAGGGTCATAACTCTAGCATCAATATTTTTGGAGTTATTCCCCTTTTACATATTTTTTTGTCCGGACAATAACTCTTTATCTACTGGTTCAATTGATTTGAAACTTCACATATGGAACAATCATGATAAGGGGTAGTGTCATACACAAGGGCCATAACTCTAGCATCAATATTTTTGGAGTTATTCCCCTTTTTCATATTTTCTTGTCAGTCCGTCTGTCACACTTCGTGTCCGGGCAATATCTCCTACAAAGTTAGGCCAAATTCATTATAACTTCACACATTGAAGAAGCATGATGAGGGCTAGTGTCATGCACAAGGGTCATAACTCTAGCATCAATATTTTTGGAGTTATTCCCCTTTTACATATTTTTTTGTCCGGACAATAACTCTTTATCTACTGGTTCAATTGATTTGAAACTTCACATATGGAACAATCATGATAAGGGGTAGTGTCATACACAAGGGCCATAACTCTAGCATCAATATTTTTGGAGTTATTCCCCTTTTTCACATTTTCTTGTCAGTCCGTCTGTCACACTTCGTGTCCGGGCAATATCTCCTACAAAGTTAGGCCAAATTCATTATAACTTCACACATTGAAGAAGCATGATCAGGAGTAGTGTCATGCACAAGGGCCATAATTATAGCATCAATATTTTTGGAGTTATTCCCCTTTTTCATATTTTTTTGTCCGGACAATAACTCTTTCTCTACTGGTTCAATTGATTTGAAACTTCACATATGGAACACGCATGATGAGGGGTAGTGTCATGCACAAGGGCCATAACTCTAGCATCAATATTTTTGGAGTTACTCCCCTTTTTCATATTTTCTTGTCGGGACAATAACTTTTTATTTACTGATTCAATGTATGAAAGTAGGTACTAATACCATTCAGGTGGTCATGTATATACCATGGTCAACCACACCATGGGTGGGTGGGGTGGGGAGAGTGGAGGTTTTTTTCAGTCCGGTGGGGGACTTATGTCTTGCATAGCAATACAACATGCCCTTGTTTAAGTATTATTGTGCCAACTTTTAAGTGAGGGTAGGGAACATATATAGATTAACAGTTACTGATGTTTGGCTGTCAGTTTGTCTCATTTTTTTGTGGCATTTCCTTTAATATTTTATTTAAATAATATTAGTTGGATTCATTGTTATAATAGCACATGGACATAAGACTTTTTGGCCATTGCAGAAACTGTAGAATCATATCTATATTATATCATAAGCAAACAGAGCAGACCCTGGTCAGACGGCTCCCAGAGGAACTGTCTAATTTTGGTCTACTCTGTTAGCAAAGGCGTAGAAAGCATATCTATGGAGTAAATGTTTAAGTCACTGTATTTGAAGTCCCTTTCCCTTTCCATTATTTTCATTATGAGATTAAGTGCAGCTGTCACTGTCCTCTTAAAGTTAGCTTGACATATTGTCGTAATAGCAGTAATGTATATGTGTGTGCATGTCAGCCTGTCAGATTTTGTTCCAGGCCATAACTCTTAACCTTTTAAAATTTACCCCATTAATATTCACATAAGAAATAATGACATCATGAGTATTTGTTTGCCATGGTAGAAATTGTAGAATCAGATCTATAGTATTCCCTATTAAAGCAAATACAGCCATCTGGTCTGGGCCGACTCTGTTTGCATTAAAAGGCATAACAATGGAGTAAAATGTTATTTGCATTGACAGATTTCAATATAATTTGGTACATATCTTAATCATGAGTAATCGGTGTGCCTCACACAAGAACCATAACTCTTAACAGAACTTGTTCAACTTAACCCTTTCCCTCATAGGCTATTTTTAGACCCAACCTCTTTGAATGAATCTACCCAAAAGGAGCATTTACTAGAGAAAAGTAAAAATTTAGAATTTTGTAGTTTGAAACCATTGTGATAAATAGAGCATTTGCTCCTATAGGAGCAAATGCTCTATTTATCACAATGGTTTCAAGAATAGGTTATTACAGAGGAGTAGAAAGGCGTATTTATGGAGGAAAGGGTTAAGCCTCAATTTCTAAGTGCACTTACCCAAATATGTACATGTATTATGAATAAATCAAATTTTCGTTTGAAGGGGTGTTTCTACAAGAATTCTTTTCACGATGTCACTATTGGAAAATAATTTGTGAAACAAACAGTGCTGACCCTAATCAAATGGTTCCTTAACCCTTTCCTCCATAGGCTATTTTTAGATCCAACCTCTTTGGATGCATCTACCAAAAAGGAACATTAACTAGAGAAAAGGAATTTTTTAGAATTTTGTAATTTGAAACCATTGTGATAAATAGAGCATTTGCTCCTATAGGAGCAAATGCTCTATTTATCACAATGGTTTCAACAGGTGACTTTTACAGAGGCGTAGAAAGGTGCATTTATGGAGGAAAGGGTTGGGTCCCGTCATCTGGGTTAACATTTTGCTGATGTCCCCTTTTAGGAATATTAGACATAAAAGAGTTACAAAGACCAAACATTAGGATACATAACAGGGTTATCATATCGGGTTTCACGCTGCTTTAACAGTATTTCAGTCATATCATAACAGGCAATTATCAAGTTTTCAAAGGTGAACCTTACCCTCAAATCTACACAAGGACATATGCTGGTCATATAGCTTAGTGAAATCTGCTTCTTCCAAACCAAGTCTTTGGAATTCCGCTACAATAGCTCGCAGAAATATTTTCTCCTGGTCAGAAGCATTCCTGTGGAAGAAATTTAGCTTTTCAATACTTATTTCTTTGTCACATATTACCATCTGCAAAATGTCTATGCTTTAGTTTCAAAAATTATCAAACAGTTCAGATCTAGATAAGGCACAGTTACTCTGCCTCTTATCAGCTTCAAAACTGTTTCCAAAGGTGATTTGTGAATGACCCATGAAAGCCAAAGAGTTATCAATGGAGAAACTAATAAAGTCCCATTGTACTTTAGCATCACTTTGCCTTGTGAAAAAGATCAATTTTTTGTCAAAAGATGGTTTTAAAACACCTCCAAACCAGTCACAATGCTTGAAAACTGTTTAGAAGAAATGAAGGGGATTTACCATGGAAACCCCTATTTGCCAGATAGTCCACTAAATGTAAATGAGCAGCTATCGTATTAACCTGTTCGTCACATGATGTCTGCTCTTAAAAGAAAGTAAACAAACCTGGCAACTAATGGTGAGTCCCTATTCAAAGCTGATATCAGAGGAAAATTGAAAATTACTTAAGAGACACTGGTTCCAGTCGAGACATATAGTTCAGTTAAACCAAGAAAGGTGGGTAATATGGAACCAGCTGCTTGCAATTTTTCAGTTCTAGTTTTCTTTTGTTGTTTAATCACATGATTCATAAATGTGCGAAATTTAGATTTTTCTGCTTGTTCTGAACTTTTTCTGCTTGTTTTGGATATTTTTCTATGTCGTTTATAAGCAAACAAAACGTTAAATGGTGTTAAATTCTATACAAAAACTTCATTTGTAGCCATTTGAGAGCTAACAGAGTGCAGCAATTCACATGAAAAATATGAGACTTTAAAGAATTTCAGCTTCCGTAAACCATTCCCCAATATTGACGCCTTTTGACACCTCTGTCACTTTCTGAAACCATTGTGATAAATAGAGCATTTGCTCCTATAGGAGCAAATGCTCTATTTATCACAATGGTTTCAAAACTACAAAATTCTAAAATTTTACTTTTCTCTAGTTAATGCTCCTTTTCGGTAGATTTATGCAAAGAGGTTGGGTCTAACATTAGCCTATGGAGGAAAGGGTTAACTCCAATGGGGTTAACACACAAGCAGCACTGCAAGTGAATGCAAATGCTTTTCTGTTAGCAAGTATCAGATTGTGACCCTTAACCCTTTGAATGCGGGAAATAAATGCAGTTATTTGCAAGCAGTGTAGACCCAGATCGGAGGGCTCCTAGAGATGCCCTCTGATCACGGTCAGCAATGTTTGTATTTCAAAATCCTCTAGCCAAATGAAAACTGAATTGACACTATAGTTAACCCTTTCCCTGATTAATATTTGTGTAAGAAATAATGACATCATTAATATTAATTACATTAAAGTTTATAATGGCATGCCATGTGAACATAGGACATTTTGGCTCAAGCAGAAACTTCAAAATACAATTTTATACCATAAGCAAACAGAGCAGACCCCAATCAGACAGCTCCTATAGGAGCCACTTGATCTAGGTCTAGTCTATTTGCAGAGGCGTGAAAAGGTGTTCATATGAAGCAAAGGGTTAAACACTAATGGACCATTCAACTTTGATATTTTGGCATTCAAAAGGTTAAATCAGATGCATACTGACAATCACAAACATGAAAGAGCCTTGGTCATATTGTGAGTGTGAATGTAATCATTTAAACACGAAATAACTTTCACTGAAAAAAAAAAGACTTTCAAACAGTTTAGATCCTGATGAAACAAACTTATGCAAAATAAAAACAATTAACACAAATACAGTAAAACCTCTCTATAACGACCACTAAGTTACATCAAGTATTTTGTGTTAAAGGCAGGTGGATGCTTAAAGCAATGTGAAAGTAAAACAGAACCTCCTACAGGAGCATTCTGTTTTACTTTCACCTTGCTTTAAGCAACCACCTGCCCAAAATACCAACTAATTAACACAATTTAGTGGTCGTTATAGAGAGGTTCTACTGTATGTCAAAAGTGTGGCAAGAGTTACTGCTTTACCATATAAATATCAATGTAACAAGTAATGACTGTATGAATACTAAGGCATCCGGAACATCAGAATTGTGTAAACTGTAGAATCTGATCTATATTATTCTATAAGAACAGATCAGACCCTGATCAGACAGCTCTAACAGAAGACATCTGATTTCAGTCTACTCCTGTTTGCAGAGACATCAAAATGCCTATCTATTGGGTAATGGATTAATAGAAATAGTCCTGTTTACTACCTGATAGCCACAATCTTGGGTGATGAGAACATTTCTTGTAAAGCAGCATCCACATGTGTCATTCCCACAAATTTATCTTTCTTCTTATTGGTTGAGGAATCCTCGGCAATTTCTGTGGATCTTCGACAGATATCCAGGGCTCTGCGAGCGTCGCCTGAGAGGGCAGCTACTTTTCTAGCAGCCAGCTAGATGGCATCTTCATCAAAGGCTTGCAGCCCCTTCATCCTAGACAGCACAATTGTTTGTAGTTGTTTGAATGTGTATGGCTGGAATGTCATCCTGGTCAGGCCCTACAAAGGATATGAGAACAGTTCTTATATTTGTTCCAAGAGGAAAAGGAAGCAAGACAAGTTCTTATCTCTTTGCTCGTCAAGTAATTTCGTCAGCTCAATTGTTATCTGCAACATTTTCAATACTATTAATTTTCTGATTTTTTGCAGAAGTTGAGCCCGAGTGACAAACAATTTGGATCGCAGATCAGGTTCTAACTGTTTGCATAGGTAATAAATGATGGGAGAATCTAAAGCTAGCGTGCAAGGAGTTGAATCTATGAGTTGCTCTAAGAACTACATATGTGTCAAAAGACATGGATGCTCCTGGAGTAACCTTGAACTTGACCTCATAGCAAAGGCATTGCATGACACAATCTTTACCTTTGCCCTAATTGCATAGGCATTGTTTGTGACACATCCTTTACCTATGACCATTTGAAACAAATTTTGAAATCACATCATGCACAACAAATGTTATTTAACCTATCAAGACTTTTTATGCGAACAGAGAAGACCCATACCATAAGGCTCATACAGGAGCTGTCTGATCAGGGTCTGATCCCTTTTCTTATGAAACTGGAACTATCACTAAAGATGATGAACCCCCCCCCCCTTTTTTTATACTTTTTTATTAATCAGCTACATTTAAGTTTTTGCACGCCAACAACTACAACTACGACAACGCCTAAGACCCAGTGATCACAATGGCTCGACGTTTTTTCGAAACAGATAAGCTAAAAATCAGCTAATTAATATTCATAATGCCAATATTTCTTACATTGTTAAATATTCATGAGGGAAAGGGTTAAAAAACATTCCTTGAGAAACTCTAGTTTTACAACCACAAAAAACAATCTTAGATCAAATTTTAGCCCATTCAAAATGTTAAATGAATTGGTTGTGAACCTGACACTAAAATACATGACGTCAAGTACACTTCACACCATCTAATGTACAGTCCTATCTGTACTATAAGTTATGATACCCACCAGCCTACTGGCAACACGCTTCATCATGATTCTCTCTGGCAAGTCCATTGTGTTGGCCACAGCAAGAACAATCAGTCGGGCATGCTGCTTGGTCGGCCAGTCAAAAATATTGTACATCACATCCTGTTTACGGTTCCACAAGAGATCAAGCTGGCAAGATAAATATATTTGTTATTCTTTAACTGTTAACATTTGCATTTAAGACTTCACCACATAGAAACGCCTTTTAATACCTAGTAACCTTTGCAAACAGAACAAACCCAGATCAGATGGTGCTTGTAGGAGCCGTCTAATCAGGGTAAGATCTCGTTACTTATGGGATAAAATATACTGACTATTGTAACGTATTTCAGGATCAACTATTCTCAAGTTTATATGCCATTATAAAACAAGATATTTTATAACAGCTTCTGTTACAGGATGTCCCCCAAACAAAACAGCAAAACAAGTACAGATGAGCAAAATTAGACAATAACTCAATTTCAACCAACCACAAGCCATCATCGAGTTACTATGGCAACAAACACTTTTGAAACACCTGCCATTAAGTTCGGGGTACCCAAAATTCACTACAAACAGACAGACAGAAAGAACACAATCAATATGTCTCCCTCTCCACTATGTGAGAGAAGACTTCATAATTCCGCTTTAGGAGACCCTGATTGGGTTCTCTTAAAAGAGCCATCTGGTCTGGGTGAACTCTTCTTACAAAGGCATTAAAAGGTCTATCAGGGAAAGGGTTAAACAAATCGTAAATGTCATCTGCGCAATTTTCAAAGTATATTTTGTTACCCCTTTTCAAAATAAAAGCTTTTGAATGCATACATGTTACCTGCCAAAAGATGTTTTGGCAAAAATTGAGCCACGAAAAAAGCGTGACAATGACACAAAATCAAAATCAACTTGTAATTTTTATCAAATTCATCATAAGTATGCATACCTCATCAACAAGCAGTACAATAGTTTCCCTGGAGCTTGAGCCACAAAAACGCCGGTTCAGAAGGTCAGCTGCATGGTCAGGGGTGGCTTTCTGACCAGTCAATTGCTGCAAATAAAAACCATTTAAAAACTTTCACTTTTCAGATTTCAAGGGACAGTTTTCAGGAAATAACATTTCAAACTAAACTCTATCAATGAAGTGCATGGTACTGAACTACAGAGACAAATACTACACTTCAAGTAAGCTTATGACAACAATTATGTAGATCATACTTCAGTTATCGTGAAGGGTGACAGTCACAGACAGGACCAATACTATGTGTCAAATCCTCTTCAGATGTATGGGGTACAACGTTATTACCCAAATTATCCCAAGTATTCAGACACTAGTTTTTATGAACTAGAGGACATTTTACCATGGCAGAAACTGTCAAATCATATCTATATTATTTCATAAGCAAACAGCAGACCCTGATAGATGGCTCCTACACGATCTGGGTCTACTCTGTTTGCGAAGGCATAATGTGTTTCTATGAGGTTAAGGGTTTAAATCACCTGTAATCAAACCTATAAATTACCTTGTGTATCTCAACATAGGCCTGTCTTGGTTCTGTCAGCTTCATGCCATTTATCTCTATGTATTTGAATGAGGGCAGCTCCCCATCCTCGTACCCCTGAACAAGGGACCTGATCACCTCATGTACAGTGGCCGTTTTCCCCGTGCCGGGCACTCCTGATATGTACATACAGCTGCAAAGACACCAAATAGTGTAATGGCTACATCACATATATACGAATAGGGCTTAGCACAAAACTATATTACAGCGATATCCTTCAAATTTAATATCCATTTTCAAATTATTTTTTTTAAATATTTATAAACAAATAAGATCTTGATAAAACATTCAGTCTTTCCTTCATATAGATGCTTTTTTCAAACCCTTTGCAAACAGAATACAGTCAGATCAGACGCTTCCAGTAGGGTCTGCTCTGTTTGCTTATGAAAATATAATGGACCTAACGATACAAAAAATTCATGGTACATATGCAATTATGATATTTCATCTAATAAATATTCATGACATAATTATTTCTAACTTACAGGGAAAGGGTTAAGCTTCTTGGCATATATCTGGACCAAAACTGTTTGCAAAATTTATCCATTACCCTTTACTCCATAAATACACCTTTCTACACCTTTGGTTGTTGGAACCATTTGATTAGAGTCTGCTCTATTTGCTTATGAAAAAATATAAATATGATTCTGCTATTGTGGCTCACCGAAAACAATACAAAAGAAGCTAAATTAACCTTTTCCCTGTTCTATATTTATAACAAATTTCAATACCAACTGAATATTCATAAACAAAATAGTTATAATGAAATATTTAAGGTGGAACATTGTAGCCAATTTAGAAAGTAAAGAAACAGCTCTTTTGAATTCAATAAGCAAACAGAGTAGACCCTGATCAGACGGCTCCTAAAGGAGCCATCTGATCTGGGTCTACTCTGTTTGCAAATGTGTGAAAACGTGTTTATATGAGGTAAAGGTTTAACAAAAAGAAAGTAAGAAAGAGTTTAGGATCTCACTCCAGTCACTCAAAACTATTGAAAGTTTATATCATACCCTCCAGTTCCATCTATAACCTTGCTCTCCACAAATCTGTAGATGTCATCAAATTCTGACTCTCTACACGGCAGTGTATCTGGGACAGCTGACACATGAAGTCTGAAAGAAAGCAAGCTTGTATCGAAATTTCACTCTTTTCACATATTCCACTGTTTGAAAATGCATTGAGATCCTTTTTTCTTCCATCATAAATTACAATACTTGATCATGTATGTATACATATATCATATTACTGGCAGTTGATTTATTTTTTGCGAATTGGTGGAGGTGGAATTAACCATGAATAGTAATCATCGGATAATCAATTACTCCAAGAATATTCATGAAAGAAAAAATAACATCATGACACAGGAATTTTTGGCCATGGCAGTAAAAATGCAGAATCAAACGCATAGAGAGCAGACCCTGATCAAATGGCAGGAGCTGTCTTATCTGGGTCAACTCTGTTTGCAAAGGTGTAGAAAGGGGTATTTATGGAGTAATGTGTTATTAAAGAGAAAAATCAAAAACAGTCACTCAACAGATGAATCAAATGGATACTGTTCTGTACACTCATGCTTTTCTGTTCAATCACATGAATCTTTCACAGTTTGTTGATTTCTGAGTGAATTGTTTTGCAGATCTGCCCTAATTGAGTCCACAAATCAAGCGCAAAAAGTACAGCTTTCCAATTTAGCAGATCTACCAATGTGTAAACCAAAGGGCTGACAGGTTTTAACAGACTGACAGGTTTTAAACTAGTTTTAAACTATATTTCAGCCTAGTCAATTTAATGCAAAGTCCACATGTATAATAGTTCTACCTACAAGTTTCTGCTCTAGTAAGGCCCCAAGACCATTCTGACAGTCTTGCACTTCAATCCTAATCTCGGGATGACTGGGTTGACCACAATCCAAATTTTCATGTTAAGTCCAACTAGGATAGCAACTAATGATGTGTGTGAAGTAATAAAAAAGATGATGTACTTGAGGCATGTTGTACTTTGTACTTAAAGATTACAAATCCCATGGTAGCAGTCAGTGATCTGCCTTACCTGGCCCTTGCTTCCTCTAGTACACTGGTAGGAGACATAAGTGGCTGGTGTCGGCTGGGAACAGTGGGTGTTGCTGCACTGACTAGGGATCTCCGTGCCTGAAACACACCATACAAACTTGATTTATGATTCAACAAGGAACAGTACTAGTTGAATATTCAATTTTGCACAAAAACATGGAGAACCTTCAATATATTAATATTTGAACAGAACACAAGTAGAATTAAATGGTAAAACCATAATCTGAATTTGTATTCCATTAGTTTATTTTGTCAAAAACATATATTTTCCTTTCATAATATTTTTTATCAAAATTTTAAAATGTGGTAAAAATCTTTGCAGCTGATCACAATAGTTTGGTGTCTATTTTCATTTCAAAAGCAAAGACAACAGTTTCCCAGCAGGAAAAATTGTATAAATAGACTCATACCCGGGGTGTCCTGTTGCCTTTAGGTGTTCTAGTAGAGTTTCTTCGACTCACAGATTTAGGTGTTCTTGCATGATTTTTTGAGGTCTCTGTGAACACATCCTCATCGCCAGAGTCCCCTGGTTGATAATCCTCTTCTCCTTTCGATATCTTACTCCTACAATACATCACACACACAACCACTTTAACAATTAACGTAGAACTCCAGGCACATTTGGAAATAAACAAGGTCAAAGATGTTTTTAAACATGTATACCCCCCCCCCCCCAGACGCCCCGATCTTTGACCCAGTGACCTCAAAAACAATAGGCCTCCTGATCTAATGACTTCACATCTCAACTCCCAACTGTGATCTAATATGCGATAATGAAAAGCTACACTTTGTTATTTCTTAAATAATGCATGTCTGTGCTACATGAATTGCAATCCACACAATTTATCTCCCAGTTTGGGAAGCAAGACCCAGGTATCACTCACCTAGACTTGGGTGTAGCTGCTGTGGACCTTTTTCTTTTAGATGCTTTCCTCGCAGACTGGCTAGACCTGGTTGAAGTACTGGACACATCATCATCTGATTCAAACGCATCACTGAGGCTCTCTACATAATTGACCACATGCCTGATAAAGAAGAAATTCCATATAACCAACATTGACAATTCTGAACTAATGAGATATAACCCTTTCCTTCAGTTTCCATGTCATCAAACAAATAAAAGCATGTGTTAACTGTTATTTAGCTTCCATTATTCATTCAGTATGTCATAATAATAATTGAAACTCATTAATTCATGCATATTTATGTACGATCTAATGAATGTATGAATATTAATTAACATAAGCATGACAATATTTATTATAGCATAAGAACAAGAACAGTTTTAATGCTGATAAAAACTTTAGAATTGGATCTATATTATACCATAAACAAACAGAGCAGAACAAGATCAGATGGCTCCTATCGCTTCATTGCATCCGACAATGTTTGACAAACATGGACATTCCAATAATCAAACTTGACAATTAATATTGAGAGAAGTAACGCAGGGCTGGCAACAGTCATCAGTACCCATCCGTCTCTCAACCATTGCTTGTGCAAACAATCTTATCCCTTTAACCCTTCTCTTGCTGAATTTTAAAATACATCTCTCTTTCTTTACCCATGCCCTGATGTATAATTACATATATCTTCACTGTGTACATGTAGTTCGTTGTGCTATCACTGCTGTGGGGTGCACTGGTTGCACAATCAACTTGTAAATAGTGCAGACCCTGATGAGACAGCTCCTGCACACAAAAACAAAATGTCTCCCCAGTATACTGGGGAGACATAATTCATAAACAAACAGCAGACAGGCAGCTCATATAGGATCTGTCTGATCTAGGTCTGCTGTTTGATTATGAATTTTAGAAGTTTTGGCCTAACTGGGTCTATTGTGTTTGCAATTGACATTTGTAGGAGGCAATTTGCCTTACAAGCTAAAAACTTCCCATATCAGACAAAATCCCAATGTCAGGAATATGGGTCATCTTCTCAAAATGGTGAAAAAAAGCCCTACAAGGTAAATCTAACTATTGTTCATACTTACGTGGATCTTTTACAGTTTCTTCCCACTGGGGAAGCTTTCACAAGCGGTGACATAGTTTGCAATTTCTTCGTATTTGTCACTTCATTGAAAGCCTGTCTGCCAGCTTGCTTCAGCTTATCAAAGTCATTAATCTGTGTGAACCTGGCTTCAAGACAGGACCTGGGCTTTCTACAGCCACTGTCTGGTGTAGGGTTCCTGAAGGACTTGTATTCGCTGCCGATGCGTTTCACCAACACACTCTGAGTCCTACGCACTTTTCTCTCTGACTTTGGAGAAGGAGCTTTAACAGGCAACTCTACCACAGCTAGACTCTTCCTCCGTGGCTCTGTGCGACATTTTTTGTTTGTTGATGAAATGTCGTCATTGTGGCAAGAATTTTGACTTCTTTTCGGGGTAGATCTTGAAGGTGATTCTGTGCTGTCTGACTGCTTTAGATTCTGAACACTTTTTCTCCTGTTATTTCTCCCACTACCTGTGCTGACTGTCTCTAATGAGTCTTGTTCAATTGCGGCAGTTGAAATATTGACACTTCTATTGAATGGCTTTACATTTAGAACCAGTTTGATAGGACTTCGTACCTCAGACTCACTGTCTTTTACAGGTGTATTCCTTGCACTTCTCCTGAGTGAGCTTCTGCTAGAACTGGTTGTTGTTGAACTAAGATTTGTTGACGTAGAACAATCAGATATAAAGGAGATTTCATCATCGTCTAGTATTTTTGTCACATCCTCAGCCTTCAACCATGGGTAATGCTTGTTCTTGAATTTTGGACTTTTCAAATCTGAAATTCATAATTTCATATATTACAACAGGACATTGAAAATAGGAAGAAACAGGTCAATCAACTCATAAAAGGCAACTTAAATATAAATATTCATGTAAGGGCTGTTCCATTTAAATGTGTATTGGGGGGCAGGAAGGCACTTTAAAAACAACTATGCACGGGTGGGTTTCGCTGCAAAAATTGTATGATTTGGTTTGTGAATTAGTAAAAAACTTCTGTGGGTGAGTGGTCGAATTTGCCTTCCTCCACCCCCATACACATTTAAATGGAACAGCCCTAAGAAATAATGATGTAATGAATATTAAATAATTAGATTAATTTATCCAAATGGCTTGCATTGGTAATCACTAATTGTTACTAGTGTATAAAGAGATCAGATTTTGTTTAACCCTCCTGTTTTTGTTTTACCTTCTGAATACTCATCAAAAGAAATCTGATCTGGGTCTACCCTGTTGAAAAGGTGTTTCTATCAGGTAAAGGGTTAACCCAATAAAAATCCAACATTACCTATCTTGTCACTAACTCTCTCTTCATTTAATGATTTATCCGCTTTTGTTTCTACTTTGTCAGGTTTTGCTTGAACACTGTTCCTCCTTGTGATGCCCTTCAAGCTGGGTTCAGCTGAGATCGCATTTTCCTTGTTTTCTCCACTCAGCGGTGAAAACTTGCGACCATCATAGCTCTTTGAGACGACAAATCTGGGAACCCTGGCTAGCTGAGCACGAGGTGACAGATGTTTCATTTCTCCTTCACCACTAACAACCTAAGGGATGAGACAAAAATCCATAGATATGATGAATAGTCAGCTAGTTTAGGTTAAAAACATTTGTTTGATTTTCTCTGCCAAACCCCATCTTGTTGTTACTCATTACAATCACCTCTTCAGGACTCCAAGAAGAAAAATAAGTACAGTTGAACTTTGATATCTCAATCTTCAAGGGACCAGACAAATTAGTTCGATATAACAGAGGTTTGAGTCATCTGATTTATAATCTGACCAATATCTCAAGTTCACAGCTTAATGCAGGTCTAAAGTAATGCTGAAAGCTCCTGCAGGAGCTTTCAGCATTACTTTGGACCTACATTAAGCTGTTACATTTTTTTCTAGATATGTGTAGTGATACATTTTAGAACAATTCTTTATTGTAAATTTTGGAAGGACCAAACTTTTAAGTTTGAGTTATCTGAGTTCAAGATATCGAAGTTCAACTGTAATTAGTATAGATCAGTACTCCTTTTCCCCCCAAGCTGTGAAGACATTTTACCATTTCCCTTATAGAAGAGCCTACTGGCATCTTTACAAACACAGTACATCCAGTTCAGACCTGATCAGGGTCTGCTGTTTGCTTATGGAATTATAAAGATATGATCATTTGCTTTTCATATGTCATTATTAAAATTAAGCTAATTAATATTCATACATACATTATTTCCTACATAAATATTCATGGAGTAAAGGGGTAGGCAGACCAATATCAAGTATATAAATGGACACAAAATTATGTTTGACAGAGACATTGGTATGCATTTGCAGAGTAGACCCAGATCAGATAGCCCCTGTATGAGCTGCAATATCTGGATCAGCTCTATTTGCTTTTTGTAGAAACGATTCTACAGTTCCTACTATGGCCAAAAAGCCTTACCAGTACTTTATGACATAAAGTCAGTATTTCCTTTATAGGAAAAGAAAACCAGTTACATTAAATCCAAGAGAATAAAAAGCATCAAACAAATTTACTAATACATAATAGAATTTGAGATACTCTCATTATAAACAATGATACAAATTTTCCATTCATTTATAATAAGACTTAATGACTAACCTGACATTTTCCCAGAACTTGTGACAAGTCTATTTTGTTGTTATCCCTAGAGTCTGTGCTAAGAAACACTTCCTGATTATTTGGTTTGGAATTCTGTGCAAACAAGGTCCTAAGTGCTGGCCGAGGCAAGTGCTCTGTTCGTACATAATACTTGACTTCAGCGAGTTTTTCAGAACCTGTATAAAGAACAAAGGCAAATACAAAAACACAGTACAATCATTCAGTTATTTAAGTCATTTGTCTTCTTCCTATTCTTATAAAGCACTGACAGACTTGCAATTGTAAAATATTAAAAGCTATAAATTCTGAAAATTGACATTCTTGAGAATGCAAAAAACCTTGCTATGTTGTTGATGTCGAACCTTTTTAATCCTTTATTCCATAAACACACCTTTTTACGTCTTTACAAACAGAGTAGACCCAAATCAGACAGCTCCTGTAAGCTGTCTAATCAGGGTCTATTCTGTTTATTTAAGGAATTATATAGTTCTGATTCTACAGTTCCTGCCTTGGCCAATTTTCCTGTTCACCATTATAAATATTAATCTAACAAACTAATATTGAATGAATACTCATTGAGTACAGTCTACTCTTGTTATCTCCAATTTCAAGGGAGCGTCAAAATTAACTGGAGTTAACAAGAGTTGGAGTTATCCAAAGTCACTTACAAATGTGACATACATTGTGTACATGTATATATGCAATGTGTGCGTATGAATGTATGATACAAGTTTACTGAATTACTGGTATTGAATAAATAAATAATACAAGGATCCGGAACAACATTTCATTTCATAAATCAATTTAATGTAATGATCGCACTAAGAACAAATAAAAGTAAAACTAAAAGCTTGAATGATACAATTACATGAACTTACCGAACGTGCCTTTTTATACCCACTATGCAAATCATTAACTCATGCCAAAGCATAGAGCGAGTTCGACCATCAACCAATTGTCACTATGGTAGATGTTCAAACGCAAACTGGTCGAAGTGTGTTTAGTTTGGTTTAGTTCCTCTAGCTCGCTCTTCACGAAAAAGGAGCAAACCAACTATTGAGGTATTCTGAATTTCAACTTTCGTCTGACCATACCACAACCGTTGGTCTGACCATAGACACTAAACTGACCTCTAACCAGAAACAGTTTGATCAACATTTAGTCAAACTGTAGTCACAACAGTCGTTGCTCGAACTCGCCCTTACAGCTTGTGTTTTATGCAGGCCGTCATGTGTAATTTCATAAAGTTTGGCTATTACTGATAACAACAATGGTGGTTAACGGCGTCTGTGTTTTGAGACGATTCTAAAGAGTGGTCATAGTATAGGTGGAAAAATTATGGTTTTAGTATTTGGGTACGCACCCTTATCTGTAGCTCTATAGATATTATCTACAGTTTGTGACAAGGTAAAATAATCCAGTGTTCATATACTATTAGGAGCTGTCTGATCTATTCATATACTATTAGGAGCTGTCTGATCTATGTATGCTCAATTTGCAAAGGCATGTAAAGGTGTCTCTATCAGGTAAGGGGCTCATGGTAGAATTTCTCAGTAGGCATACTCACCAGTATCATACAGATCAATTAGCTGGTAAACCTGAGCAGCGGCCATGTTATTGTTGGTATCATTTGATACAAGCACATGGTCATATTGCCTGTATGTAACACCATTTAAGCTAAAGCCCCTGAAAGATAAAATAGGTTTGTTTCACTCTTTGATCTTTAAACTACATGTATACCTGATGAATATTCATGTAAACAAGAGCTGTCCGCAGACAGCGCACTCCACTTTCTTAAGTGCTGGATAGTGTAGTGGAAGTCTAAGTCAGAAAGGGCAGATAACTATAGCAAAATTAATTTTAGGGTTACCTGCCCTTGTGGAATAGGCCCCCCTTATAATAGTTAACATGCATACCAAATTTAAACCAAATGTCTTGGACAGTTTCTGAGACATGGACCTGAACATAAAACTTAACCAACAATGAAAATTCTAAGTCTAAAAAGGGGCATAACTATGGCAAAATTAATTTTAGGGTTACCTACCCTTGTGAAATGGGTTCCCCTTGTGATAGTAAACATACATACCAAATATGATCCAAATATCTTTGATGGTTTCTGAGAAAAGGACCTTAACAAAAAGGTTAACCAACGCCGACGCCGACGAGAGGGTCATGACCATAGCTCCACTTTTTGAAAAAGTGGAGCTAAAAATAATAACATCATGCATATTAAATTACATTAAGTGTTTCCACTGTAATTAAGAAAACTATTGAAACTAGAGGTTTGTTTTTGTCACAAAAACAGATGTCTCCCCCTCCCATCCTCTTTCCAATTCACAAGTGTAATGTCTGTAACTCCAAACTTATCAGGGTCTAATTTTTAGCCATCAGGGGCAATAACTCCAACATTATCAGGGGGACACAATTCAAAAACCCCGGGTACACAACAACACATGCTGGTCAACATTCCTGTCAGTCTGTGAAGTTTGGTGACTCTAGTACTAGTGGTTTCAGAGATACACACGACACAAAGTAAAGTTTCTCTTATTTTAAGTCATAAGGGGCAGTAACTCTAAAGTTATCAGGAGGAGACAATCAAAAATCCCAGATACACAACAACTCATGCTGGTGAACATTCCTGTGAAGATTGGTGAATCTAACCCTACTGCTTTCAGAGACATGTGCAGCACAACGTTTCTCTAATTTTAAGTTATCATATCAGGGGCAATAACTCAAGAATTATCAGGGGGAGACAATAAAAAAAAACCAGGTGCACAACAGCTCATGCTGGTCAACATTCCTGTGAAGTTTGGTGACTCTAGCCCTTGTGGTTTTAAAGATATGCATGACACAAAGTTTCTCTAATTTCAAGTAATCATATCAGGGGCAATAACTCCAAAGTTATCAAGGGGAGACAATTAAAAAATCCCAGGTGCACAACAACTTATGCTGGTCAACATTCCTGGGAAGTTTGGTGACTATAGCCCTAGTGGTTTCAGAGATATGCATGACACAAAGTAAAAGTTGTCTTATTTTATGTGATCAGGGGCAGTAACTCCAAAGTTAACAGGGGAGACAATTCAAAAAACCCAAGAGCAAAACAACTCATGCTAGTGTACAATCCTGTGAAGTTTGATGACTCTAGCCCTACTGGTTTCAGAGATATGCGTGACACAAAGTTTGTATAAATTTAAGTGTTCAAATCAGGGGCAATAACTCAAGAATTATCAGGGGGAGACAATTAAAAAAACATAGGTGCACAACAACTCATGCTGGTCAACATTCCTGTGAAGTTTGGTGACTAGTACTAGCGGTTTCAGAGATACGCGCGACAAAGTTTTTCTAATTTTAAGTCATCAGGGGCAATAACTCCAAAGTTATCAGGGGGAGACAATTCTAAAACCAAAGGTGCACAACAACTCATGCTGGTGAACATTCCTGTGAAGTTTGGTGACTCTAGCCCAACTGGTTTCTGAGATACGCGCGACACAAGTTTGTGACGGACAGACAGACAGACGGACGGACGGACAGACAGACAACTCTGGCAAAAACAATATATCTCCCCATAAATGGTGGAGACATAACTATCGATTGTTGAATTAACTATTGGTGATAGTTCTCGATTGTCAGAATTACTATCGAACTATAAGTTGGAAGCTCAACTATTGCGATATCTCGATAGTTCGAGTGTTCAACAGGGTTTTACATTATATCTGAATTTTTGGGGTCCAGTGAATGCATGGATCAACAAAACAGGGTCCAGCCTTGATTTTCAGGAGTCTATGGATCACTCATATTAAAATAGTCTTAGCAAATCATGAACAAAGTATGAAGTACTGGTATCAGGTAATGACAAGTATAATTGACACAAACAGCAGCTGCCACATTATCAATGCTAGGATAATTGTATCCTATTTCACTAATAGATCTAATAAAAGACAAAACAAATTAATTTTGAAATGAAATTTTTATGTATCATACTGGAATGGACAGCTGGACATAAACTGAAATCTAATCATCTTGCATCTTTCTGTCACTTACAGATCTATGCATGCTTATCAGCAACCACTTGCTGCACCTTTGCAAAATTAGACCTTTGACTGAGAGTTCATGTATACTTCACTCTCTTGGTGTCGAATGAGGGTAGAATTTTGAAAACTGATACAACCTTCAGTGAAGGGATTTGATGAACTTTTCGCCGAAATGCACGTATCACAGAACATTTTTCATTATATTTCAACCATTTGTACTTCTGAAGCCATACAGAATGAAACTTGTGCTCACGCTTCGGCTCAGAGTGGGAACTTGTTTTTGACCATGTTTCACTATCATCAGGACTTTTTCTATTCTCGCCTGGGTCATTTTTCTGCATTTGCCACCAAAGAAACTAAGCAAATCAACCTGCATCGATATTGTGCAGCCAACTTGGGTTTCTTGGAGATAACAATCGAGGTAATCCAAATAGCGCACTTCCTGGAAATGTTGTTAGCCATTGGCCAATAAAAATAACTATTTGGGTAAACCATAATGTTGCCTAAATTTAGATTTCGTATACGGTAATACACTACAGGAAAGGGGAATAAGTTGTCTAGCACTTCCGATTGTTGCAGAAATTGCTGTAGCTAGAATTTGAGTTTATTGTATGAAAATTTGCTATAATATACAGTATATCTAGCGGATTTGTTTTCTGCGCACAGTTGGATATAAAACTGTAATGCATAACAGCATCAACTTATGCATATACCGACGCAGGATCTTGCATCCCGTAAAACCCTTGTTCGACCTATTGTTACACCTCTAGTGGCCAGAGCTTCAAGAATGAATTTGGAGCTATGTATAGCTTGGGCCCACCTGTTGTTTAGAAAGGTTAGGGATGGAAGCCCCTGCCTAAAGAATACCAGGGTAGGAACATTTGCAGTTTCTGCAGGCAAACTGTTCCAGGATGTTACTGTTTTTGGAAAGAAAGTGTACTTGTCATTGAATGCTAATGTTGAAGGAATTTCTTGCTGTGGGTATGCCAGGGGTGACAAAATCCATTGTCGATCATGTTTTTCCCAAGCCATTACGGACAAGTGAAATGGTATAGGTTTTTGTTATTAATTCATCATACGGACAAGCAGAAAATAGCTTAAAATTGACATGTCATCCAAAATCTTGATTTTGCCTGAACAAGCCATACTATACTAACGGAAAGTACCGACACAAAAATGGCACTTGCAAAGCAAAAATGAATGAAAAAGAAATTGAAAGGGGTGCAAAGAAAATGAAGAAAAGAACTGACAATCATTACATGTATTGAGTATCACTTTGAGAAGCTGAGAACTTTATTCCAAACTTAACTAAGTATGGAAATTTATGAAGTGTTTCTTTTTCTTATAGTAATTTCATGTTTTTGTAAACTGAAAAAATCCTGGAAATATAGATTGTATAAACAAACAGTGCAGACCTAGCTGAGAACATCTCCTATAGAAACTGCCTCAACTGGCTCTACACTGTTTGCAAAAGACATAAACAGTCGTTACGAAAGGGTAAAGTTTTTAAGACGGAAAACGTACAATTTAAGATCAAGTAAGAAAGATTATGAGGATATCATTCTTTTTTTTCACTTGAAAAAAAATCTATTTATCTATTCATCTTCCATATCTAGTCAAATCCCTTTCGAGGACATAGACTGAAGTGCATCACGACATACTGTTAGAAGGAAATAAGGAACGCCTTTACATTGCCGGTCCCCAGAAAAGTACAGGAAAATTATGGTATTATTTACTGTATAAGAGAGATCGAGTGAGATACTGATTAAGCCATTTAACAAAGAGTTTTGACCCCAAATTCGGATTCTACGCACTTTTTTATGGTTAAATACATCATTTGGGGGCTGGTGCCCCCAACCCCCCGCTAACAACGAACAAGACTTTCGATTGTAGCGAATACAAGATGACGTCATTTGTTTACTAGCACAAACCAACCAAATGACATCACAGCACTTACGCGGCAAAGTAAAGGCAACCAGGAAATAAAAGTTAAAAGAACAATTAGTGTTAGTAAAGGTTAAAAACAGAATCCTCCATTTGTTGATGGCGAGATATGTTCAATTTGACTGACAGACAGTCAAGCTGAATGATGCTTCTGGGAGATCAATGATATCTGGTCACGCCAGATGGTAACGCATTCCAGCGTAAGAGAGCGGAGAGTGCGATAGGTCATTTTGCAGTGTTCAAACTTTGTCCGAAATTTGGAGGATTTACCTAAATGGTTAACCGTAAATTTCTTATATTCACTTCTATTACATTGTTGTTTTTGAATTTAAACTCCTGGAAGTATCTTAGTTTTACTTTGCAACACTAATAGATGGCTTTTTGTCCCTATCGTTTCCGACTACCAACTCGCGAATATACATGACATATATATCATACTTTCTAATAACACAACATATTATACAAACCGGTAGTGCTTTCTATTCGTTTGATGTCTGTCTTTACAAATTCCTTCCCCTTCCCATTTTAGACGCGTCGTTTGTAGTTTGTTTCTGAAGTACTTTTTGCTCGACATTTTCGTTGGCTAATGTCCGGAAGTAGTACTCAGATTCCCGCCATATCCTGAGGTATGACGGGATAGCTTACACAATTCGGGCCTAGAGTATTCGTACCTAAAGCAGAAATGGTATCAAGAGTGAGCGAACAGCTGCTGCTGAAGAAAAAAAAGAGAAAAAAATCATAAACGGACATGGAAAATAAAGTCATTGCTACATAATACATGTAATTAATTTATCAGAAATTTGTGTCCTATACGGACGAAAATCTGGTTAATGGAGTTATTGTAGAAATGCCTTTGTAGAATATTTTAGTTAATGCATGCTATTTATTTTAGTTACACATACTATTTGAATTCTACTATATGCTCAATAAATGAATCATCGTTAAAGGGTCTACTGTTTTACTGTATATCATAACAGACCTGTAGTTACTAACTAGGGGGGGGGGGGGTCGATAAAGAAAAAAAACGTAGCAATAACCAGCGGATGAATATCCAGAATTAAAACCTATACAGTAAAAGCTACATCCAAAGTAATTCTGTGGTTTTAGGAGCTTTCTGCATTACTTTAATCCTGCGTTAATAATTTGAATGCGGTACATACATGCACTGTCAGTTTAAAACGGTGTAAACCCATATAATAAATAATTATTAGAGTGCTCCTAGAGGAGCTAGGTTCCACTTTTAACATTCAGTATTGAAACGGTTAAGCAACAACCTGCTCTAATACATGCCCAGCTACATTCATTAAATATGGTCTCTACAGGCAGCTCATACTGTATAGATGTACAGTAAAACCTCTCTGTACCGGCCACTAAATTACATTAAGTATTTTGTGCTAAATGCTCCTGTAGGAGCGTTCTGTTCTACTTTCACCTTGCTTTAAGCAGCCACCTGCCCTAAATACCAACTAATTAACACAATTTAGTGGCCGTTATAGAGAAGTTTTACTGCACATATACTGTCTCGAACATGGCGGCTTTCATAACGTGAACGCGTTACCTGATTAATATTCATGTAAGAATTAGCGACATCATGAATATTAATTAGCTGGAATATAATGATAGCATTATGAATGATTGCCTTTTTAAATACATATACAGTAAAACCTCTCTATAACGGCCACTAAATTACATCAAGTATTTTGTATTAAAGGCAGGTGACTGCTTAAAGCAAGGTAAAAGTAAAACAGAACGCTCCTATAGGAGCGTTCTGTTTTACTTTCACCTTGCTTTAAGCGGCCACCTGACCTAGATACCAACTAATCAACACAAATTAGTGTCCGTTATAGAGAGGTTTTACTGTAATAGCAGAAACTGAATAATCATATCTATATTATTTAACATTTAGCCATACGGGTAGAAGATTGATTACCTATGCAAACAGTTTGGATCCAGATGAGACATCCAGTCGGCATCTCATTTACCCAAACTGTTTGATACCCTGACCGTGTTGTTGAAAAGAAATGATAGATAAATCAACTGTGATTACTGCAGTCAATGCCAACAAAGTTTGTCCAGCAAACGAAAGGTCACTAAGTAAACAGAGCAGATCCCGTTTTAGCTGTTTGGTCTGTGTCTACTCTGTTTACAAATGCATAAATATGCGTATCTAACAAGTACCTGTAAACGGTTAAAGAATGCCTCACTAATAAGATATTAATACGCTGGATCGTCGGGACATCGACATCCAGCAGTAATTTAAATTGGTTCTAATCCTTTAAAGAAGGAATTATAAGATAACAAGTTCCGTATTTGACATGTTGAAAATCCTCTTCAAAAGTGTATGTCAGAGGTCAACTACAATATAACGATCTGACAAAGCTTTGAACTGTAAACTAAGTTTGAATTCCAGTTGTGTTAACTAAAGCATGGGAAGAATCAATATATTATAGTTCAGCAAAACCTCTCTAAATTTAACACTGAAATTAGTACCAATGTCGGTTATTAACCATTTACTCCATGAATATTTGTGTAAGAAATAATGATATCATCAATATCAATTAGCTGAAGCTTTAAGACGGCATATTAACGCGAAGAATTTGAGCATGGCATCATTTCATAAGCAAAAAGAACAGACCCTGACTAGACGGTTCCTACATAAGCGTCTGATCTGGGTCTTGTCTGATTACAGATGTGTTAAAGGCATGGCTATGGATTAAATGGCTAATACAGATGGTAGCTTAACCCTTTCCACGCTGTATGTTTATTACAAATTTCAATACCTACTGAATATTCATGGACAAAAATAGTTATAACGACATAAATTATGAAAGGTGAAACATTGTAGCCAGTTTAGAAAGTAAAGAAATAGATCTTTCAAATTCCTTTAACAAACAGAGCAGACCCTGTGCATATGTACACATGATATTTTGGCCCAGGCAAAAACTGTAGACTGAGATCTATACTATACCATACGCAAACTGAGCAGACTCTGATTAATCTACAGGAGCCGTTTGATGTGGGTCTACTCTGTTTGCAAATGCGTGAAAACACGTTTATATGAAGGAAAGAGTTAATGCAGGAGTTAAAGGTGTTTGATCGGGTTTACACTGTTTGCAAAGGTAGTATATATTCGATTTATGCACTTTAAAGGTTAAGTGTGGTGCCTTGTGTGTGTTTGCCTGCTATAGACTGTCCATCAAAAGTAAGAGTAAGCGCCTCGAAGTTCAGATGTGGAAAACTCTAAATACAATGTGGACATCTTCGGGTAATTTAACCCTTTCCCTCATGAATATTCATTTGAGAACTAATGCATGTATGAACAGTAATTACATTATAGCTGAAATATAAAGTGGCATTATGAACAAGGGGATTTTTGACGTTGGCAGAGGCTGCATAATCAGATATATATATTATTTCATATGCAAACGGTACAGACTCCGATCAGATGTCTCCTACAGGAGTCATCTGACCTAAATCTGCTCTATTTCTAAAGGCTTCAAACATAGTATCTTTGAAGGAAAAGGTTAATCTAACTTATTGATAGCTCTTAATGCCCTCGACCAAGTAAATCATATTAGACTTGGGCAGATGTCAGAAAATATATAAACATCTCAATACAATCAATTAAACTCTAAATTTGCTGTATGTGATATCGTAGACACTTTTGTAAACACTTTGCAACCAGATGAGGCTACGAATTTTTCCGTGTCATGTCAGCATGAACGGTGCTTGGTAATCGTCCTGTAGTTTTGTTTAAAAATGGAAGAAAACTATTGTGAAGATTGAAAAACAAATCAGTAAGTTCAGGTGACAAATTAATCAGAGTGCTAATAGTAAAACTGAAGACGGCGAATACCAGTAATCACCATATCTGATATCCTTACGACGATCATAAACCACAGATCGCTTATCTTGTAACACATAGTGAATTTTACCTACAAAAACTCGTCGCCAGCTGCAATTACATGTATAAAAGACAAAAAATATTCTTTTTTTTTTCTTCAAAAATAGTACTAGTATTAAACGGTTTGATTCCTGATAAGACACCGGGGTATAAAAGTATTGACATTCTGACTTTGATTTTGAAAGGATTGTTTATAGAAGAAAGTTACTAAGTATTGAAAGGGTGAATTACGGAGTCTGATGTGAAATGCATCCAGGGACATATACATGTACATTCATTTATGTATATGTCCCTGGGTGCATCAAATCAACAAACAATAGAACCTAGCATTATTCCTTACATGACTATTCATCAGATAGGGTTTTAACCCTTTCCCTGTTCTATGTTTATTACACATTTCAACACCTAATGAATATTCATGGACAAAATAGTTATAATGAAATATGGAAGGTGGACCATTGTAGCCATTTTACGAAGTATAGGAACAGATCTATCTAATTCCGTTAGCAACCAGAGCAGACCCTGATCAGACGGCTCCTCTAGGAGCCGTCTGATCTGGGTCTACTCTGTTTGCAGATGCGTGAAAACACGTTTATATGAGGGAAAGCATTAATTTATGTAGGAGCCGTCTGATCAGTGTCTGCTCTGTTTGCTTATGAACTAATATTGATCTAATTCGATAGTTTCTGTGTTCACATGTCAATATAAAGAAATAATCATATCATTACTCATATTGTGATTATTTCTTGTATGAATATTCGTGAAAAAAAGGATTCAAATGCATCACACTATGTATATTCGAATGCATTTCAGGATTCAGTTTTAAGATATTGATCCATTACATGTTGGAAATTGATTGGTCACAGATGTATTTCATATGATTTTACGTGGAACTTTGAACCGACTATTCGAAAAATAACATAAACCCCAAAGGTCGAATTAAAAAAAATGCTTCTTTGCAAGTAGCGTTTCTTTAAATAAGTAAATAACGACGAGTCGAAAGTTTTGGCATACGACATTTTTTGTGGCAGGACAAAGTTAAGGAATTGCAATTACTCGCTTTCTGATCAGAATTCCAACATTTGGCAGGTAACTGCTGTCAAATTATTCAAATTCGCCAAACAGCTCGTATCTCATAGCATAAGCTTACCAGAGACATATCTGTGACATCGAAGATGAGCAAGAACTGAACCATGTTTACCGTACTCTTTTATGATTGAGTTATTGTTTATAAACTTTTGTTTTCAGCAGACGGCATTTTTCAAACGGACATTTTTATAATCATCGAAAGGCTAGATGACAAAACCGAGATAAAACAGATCTCTCTATCTGTTTACTTTGGCAATAGTTCTAGGGTGTGTCCCCCTTCTTGAATAGTGTGTGGGTCAAGTTAAAACCTTCATATCGCTGATGGACATAGACGGGTACTCTCAGCCCTGATCATGCTGAAAATAATGTCTGCCCAGTCTGTGATTTGCTGAACTTTTAACTGACTTCCGGTCCGATCAAACGTTTGAGAAGCTATTGACCGAGTGTCAAACAGCTTGGATCCTGATGAGACGCCGATTGAGACTTGGAGTGTCATATAGATCCAAGCAGTTTGAAAATGTCAGCCACTACGCGCTTAGAATGAGAAGAGTTCACCCTTTCCCTCATATAAACGTGTTTTCATGCATTTGCAAAGAGAGTAGACCCAGATCAGACGGCTCCTAGAGGAGCCGTCTGATCAGGGTCTGCTCTGTTTGCTAATAGAATTTGATAGCTCTGTTTCTTTACTTACTAGTGTCCCACCTTCCATATTTCATTGAAACTATTTTGTCCATGCATATTAATATAGGTATTGAAATTTATAATAAACACAGAACAGGGAAAGGGTTAAAATCGCGTCATGCGAACCGTCAGACAAAAATGAGGTGTGCTTCGTAAATCCAATCTGTTTGTCACCCTGAGTTAAAAATTAGAAAATATAGTTAAACAAGTATGTAATGTGGAACCATGCATACAGTGTAAATCACTTAAATAGTTTTGAAGTCTAAATTTGCGCTTTTCTTGCAGACGACGTTCTGGGGGTAAGTTAAGATGTCAGCTATGCCATATCTGCGGGGACCTTCAGACACCCAGGTTACCCGCACCAAGGGGTTAATTTTAGAGCAGTGAAAATTTCTCCAAAGCTAATTATTTGTAAAATGAAGATAAGAAAGTTTGTCCATCGGACCAGCTAAACATTATGGTTTAATAATTTCTGATCGACCTTTATCGAACAGGTTTGGTCAGAGCCATGAGAGGGTCATTTATAAATGTGATAATCGAGACAGCCGTGGAATTTTGGTTTTGTGGGCTCTCTGGTAAATAGCTATCATTTCGCAGGTTTTTGTAATCAATCGATTTTGACAAGTGTTGAGAACAGCCCAGTGACGAAATAGACAAGGTCGCTCAAGACCTGTGCATGAATAATAGAACTGAATATAAGTATGCAATTTATCATCGTGTCAGAGGAAAGAGCCCTCAACTTGAATAATTTCAAGAACGTACAGAATGATATTATGCTTTAGCATCTGAAAAATCATCATAATCTTTATCATAATAGTGATAATAATGATAACAACAACAACAACAATAATAATGATAATAAAATAATAATAATTATCATCATCACCATCATTAATGTCGTCGTCGTTATCATCATCATTATCATCAGCAGCAACAGCAGCGACAGCAACAGTAACAGCGCATAATTAGAACTATGATCAAAGACCTATGATAACATGTGTTATCATAGGTCTTTGCTATTATATAGAGGATCTTACATGAGTGTTCATAACAAATTGTTTTTATGAAACGAATTTACTATAATAATATGACACGAGCTTTAGCGATTGTAATATTCATTATAGTAAACGGGTCTCGTAAGATTCGTTTTATCACATAACCATTAAAAAGTGCCATAGAAAGTGACACGGGAAGTATCTAATACAGTGAAACCCCGCTAATGCGACCACTTAATAAACAGCCACTGATGTCGTCTAAAGCAGGTGGTTGCTTAATGCAGGACGAAAGTTATGCAGAAAGCTCCTATAGGAGCTTTCTGCATAACTTTCGTCCTGCATTAAGCCACCACCTGCCTCTGCAACCCATAATTCTGCCCGTTTTTGGTGGTCGTATTAGCGGGGTTTTACTGTATATACTGAAACAGCTCCCGCAAACTTGTCATAATTAAGACTACATATAAATAATGGGCAAAAATATGCTAGATTCCATTCAATGTCACTTGCACGTTTTTTCGCTAATATAAACAAGTTAGAAGACAGTGGGAGTATAGCACGCTCGTTTGAATTTGTTCTGGATTTTAAAATCACGATTGGAGTTCAAATAGTTTGATTTATGATGCAAATCTTGTTTATTTCGTATAACGGCTCGGTCCAAACTGTTTGCAAACTTTGTCATAAAGTTGTTTATGTATCACATATGGCAACATACGTTCTGTTGTGTTTAATTCTTCCCCTAAAATAACTTGTGGGGAAGATGTGTGCTATATTCATCTAAATAATATGTATGATATTTGTACAGGTATATATCATCTGCTTGTTTTTCTTATTGTTTGTTTGTTTGCCTATCTATCTGGCCTGTCTGTCTGTCTGTCTGTCTGTCTGACTGGGTGGCTGGCAGTCTTCATGTCTGTCTACTTAAATGACTGACCTTCTTTTTGTCTTTTGACTGACATTTTCTCTGTATGAGTGTGCTTGCATGTACCTGTGGGTCTTTTCATATGTGGAAGAAGAACTTAATTTCACATATAATGCATCCGGCCCATAAACATATATGTACAAAATAAAGACAATTATACAATGTTATTGACCTACAAATACTACTACTACATACATGTATTGCAAACATCGATACTTTTATATGTCTGTCTTTTATGTCTGTCTACCCCTTTGTCTCTAATTTGTCAGTCCTATTAATTTATTGTCTTTCTGACATTCCTTTTATATAACCATTCGTCTGTGTGTATACTGAACATTACTTCAAATACGAAATGTAGACTTCGTAGAGAACTTGTAACAAAGACCAAGAGGATTAGATTATATATCATGACTGATCACATGGCACCCTTTCATGCTAAGTGGAATATATAATGTTGAACTTCGATATCTCGAATTTCAAGGGACCATACGTATTACTTCGAGATAACAGAAGTTCGAGTCAACAGATTTCTAACCTGGATAATTCCTCAAGTTTACAGCTTAAAGCAGGCCTAAAGTAATGCTGAAAGTTCCTGTAGGAGCTTTCAGCCTTACTTTCGACATGCATCAAGCTGTCACGTGTGTTTCTAGAACAATTCTGTATTGTATATTTTGAAGGATCGAACGTTTTGTTCGAGTTATCTCGAAGTTCGAGTTATCGGTGTTCGAGATATCGGGGTTCCATTGTAGTTAAACACTCCTAGAGGAGCCATCCAATCAGCGTCTGTACTGTTTGTCATTCAAAGTCATCTGTGTAAATTAAACCCTTCCATACTAAATGGACTCGTCTACTTAGAATATACATATGCCATTATTAAATTCATATTCACGAATCGATACCATTATTTTACATGAATATTCATAGAGTTTGGGTTAAATAATCGACAAATTAGCAAATCAGTGTGTCCGTTATTAACCCATTACCTCATAGGCTATTTTTAGACCCAACCTCTTTGAATAAATCTACCGAAAAGGAGCATTAAATAGAGATAATGATTTTTTTAGACAACTCTATGTCTTTGCAAACAGAGTTGACCAGGATCAGTCGGCTCCTGTAGGAGCTGTATGATCAGGATATGCTCTGTTTGCTTATGATATAATATAGATCTGATTCTACAGTTTGTGCCATGGCCAAAGTTCCTGTGTTCATGTGCTATTTTGATAAGCTAAATAATATTCACGACATCATTAAAGACTCATTATTTTGAGCATGAATATTCATGAAGTAAAGGGTTATACGAACATTGATAAGAGAAAAATGTGAGATAAGTGACTGATGCAGGACAACTGTTGCTTAATCCTCTATCTCATGAATATTCATGTAAGAAGTAATGCTATCATTGATATTCATTAGCTTTATTTTTATAATGGCATATGACCACAGGTTGTTTTGGTCATAGCAGAAATGTAGAATCCATCCGCATACAGAGCAGATCCTGATCATACAACTCCTATAGGAGTCGTCTTATCTGGATCAACTCTGTTTTTAAAGGCGTGATAATGTGTTTCTTTAAGGTAAATGATTAGGTATGGTTTACTATTTTTGTCTTCCCTTTTTACTTCAAAGTCATAGCCGCAACACGCCATTTCTTCTGTTGTCCCAGTGTAACACGCACAATAAAACACTACATGCAGTGACAGCCACTTCACCATTTCCCCCGACTATGCCGTTACCATAGAAACAATTTCACTGGTCAAGCATGTGAAGTTTATGTCGACCTTTTTCAATGACAATGACCCATAATGTCCAACAACTAAGAAGATAGTGTCGAATATTCAAGCAGTCAGTGTCATAAAACTAGCACAAAAGTCTGTTTTTATCCGTGAAAGGTAGTCATGACAACACTTTTTGTGTGTTGGACACCTTTAACCGTTTGAATGCTGAAAAATCTAGTGCAATGGTCTATCACTGTTTAACCATTTCCCTGATGAATATTCATGTAGGAAATAATGACATCATGAATATTAATAAGATTATTTTTTTTATAATTTAGCATATGCACACATGACATTTTGGCTCAGACAGAAGCTATAGAATCAGATCTATATTACACCAAAAGCAAACAGAGCAGACCCTGATCAGACGGCTCCAATAGGAGCCGTCTGATCTGGGTCTACTCTGTTTGCAGATGCGTCAAAATGCGCTTACATAAGGGAAAGTCCATTCAGTTAAACTTTCTTATTTGTGAACAGAGTAAACCCAGATCAGACGGCTCATACAGAAAACGTCTGATCAGGGTCTGCTCTGTTTGCTTATGGACTTATAATAGCTCTGATTCTACCGTTTCTACCTGAGCCAAATGTCTTGCGTTGATATGCCATTATAAAGAATAATCTAATTAATATTCACGATTATTTCTTACATGAATATTCATCAAGTAAAAATGAATTAATGTAGGAAATAATAACGTCATGGATATTAATAAAATTATTTTTTATAATAGTATATGAACACTTATACCTCAGGCAGAAGCTCTATTACACCGTAAGCAAACAGAGCAGACCCTGATCAGACGGATCCTATAGGAGTTTGCAGATGCGTAAATTGCGCTTACATAAGGGAAATAGTTAAAGGGATTAAATGTGCCAGAGGATATTGAATGGTAGATGGTGTTGTCTCTCATCAGAGAGCTCCAGTAAGAACCCTCTGCTCTGGATCAATAGTTTTGATATACCAGTATATTTAGGCCTACGCTCAATTCCGACATTCAACGGAAAATCAGCCATTTGAAACTCAATAGGGACCGCTGAAAACAGATGTTTGTCGAATTCAGGTTCAATTTGTATGTATCCGGGTTTAACGCCGCTTTAACCCATTACCTCATAGGTTATTTTTAGATACAACCTCTTTTAATAAATCTACCGAAAAGGAGCATTAACTAGAGAAAAGGAAACTTTTAGAATTTTGTAGTTTGAAGCCATTGTGATAAATAAAGCATTTGCTCCTATAGGAGCAAATGCTTTATTTATCACAATGGTTTCACAAAGTGACTTTTACAGAGTCATCAAAAGTCGTCAATATGAGGGAATGGATTAACAGTATTTCAGTCCAGCTATTTACAGGCGGAGGAAGACCCTAGAGGATCAAATTGCATTGTTTCGTGTACAAAAGAACAACCAGATAGAACTACCAATATTCCACAAGCCAACTGGAAGTCTTCTTCACATGAAAATTCAATTGCCCAGACCATAACTATACTCAACCACGGACGCCCCAGTTCAGTTTGTATGGTAGAAAACAAAATGCCACGATGTCAGTGCTTTCACATGAAATACATGTACATGTACATCTGAGGACCATAAAATGTCAGAATATCAGTGCAGAGTCTATTTAGTACGGAAGACACCAACATTGCTAGAGAATTATGAATTACAAACTACGCAGATCCTGATAGGAGGGTTCTTCTCGGAGCCCTTTGATATAGGTCTACATTGTTTGCCAACGCCAGTACATAACTCCCCCACATTCAAAGGGTTAGCATCTTAAAATACCAGGGTCCATGCTTATAAAGCTTTTTAGCTGAGTCTGAGTTTGTTCTCAAGCTTTTGATTGGTCAGATTTGAGCCACAGGATCAAATCTGACCAATCAAAAACTTGAGAACGAACTCAGACTCAATAAAAAGTTTTATAAGAATGGGTACTGGACGTTTATATAGAGCTTATTTTGACAACATAAAGGAATACAAGTAACAGACTAAGGTAGCTTTTGAAATTCATATAACTCCTATAGGAGCCGTCAAAGTCTGCTCTGTTTTAGAATGATATTTACCTGATTATACAGCTTTTGCTAAACCAAAAAATATCATGTGTTTATATACTAGCATAATAGTTTAGCAGAACATTATTCATGACGTCATTATTTCGTACATGAATATTAACGAGGTACAGGGTTCCAGTTTGAGTTTCCGCATACATATGCATATGCTTAATAGTTTAAGTCATAGATAGTTTTAGATACGTCCTATGACGTCTTTCCAAACAGAGTAGACCAAAATCAACAGTTCCTATAGGAACAGTCTGATCAGTGTCTGCTCTCTTTGCTTATGGAATTATAATGCTGATTCTATAGTTTTTGCCATGATCAAAAAGTCCTGTGTGCATGTGCCATTATAAAAAAAGCATCTAATAGATATCATAAAGTCATTATTTCTTACACGAATATTCATAAAGTAAAAAGTTAAAGCATCTAATAAGGGGGTTAGACACACAGTCTAGATATAATACAGATAAGAGAACGACTGAATTAACCATCTGATCAGCACCTGTGTATAGTGTGCTTCGAAAACACTTTTCTTGAAGAAAGCACTATGCTATATGAAAATTATGGTTGTTCGAATACAGTAGAACCCCTCTAAAGCGACCACTTTATAAATAAACATAAATGTCTTTAAAAGCAGGTGGTTGCTTAATGTAGGACGAAAGTAATGCAGAAAGCTCCTGAGGGAGTTTTTTTGCATTAGTTTCGTTCTGCATTAAGTTACCACATGCCGGATTAGAGAGGTTTTATTGTACTTGTAAACAGTAAAACATTCTCTAAAGGACTCAACAGAAGTCTAATCATTGGTATCTAACACAGGTGATAGATTAATCATTTATCTGATGAAAATTCATTAGCTTAATTTATTTAAATGGCATATGAAAACGGGAATTTGGTATCTATATAATTCCATAAGCAAACCGAGCAGAACCTGATCAGACGGTTCCTACTGCAGTCGTCTGATCTAGATCTAAGGTGCCTATATCATGTAACTCTTGAGGTAACTTTCGTCTTTTATCAATTCTTCCATTTATTTTCAAAATACATGTAAGTGCCAAATGGTCAAAAGGTTACAACCCAGATGAAATGTTGAGTTACTATGTTTCTCATCTGGATCCAAACTTCTTACACAAGTTTCATAAATTCTCCCATAGGATTGAACTATATGTACTTAATATGCAAATAATGATCTAAGTACAGTAAAACCCCTATAATGCGACCACTTAATGAATAAATATGGATGTCTTCATAAGCAGGTGGTTGCTCAATGCAGGGCGAAAGTTATGCAGAAAGCTCCTACATAACTTTCGTCCTGCATTAAGCTACCACATGCCTTTGCCACTGTGAATTATGCACCCTTTTGGTGGTCGCATTAGAGGGGTTTTACTGTATCTAGAAACACAAATCTACAATTTCTATCAGTTTGTAAAGTGGAAAATAAAACAAACAACAAAACAGGCGTTTTTCTTTATATTTCGACTTGTTTACGTGGTATATAACATGTGCGCAATGCAAAAAATAAGAACTATTTACATTAACTTGGATACAAGTAGTGTTAGTGTTGTATGGTTATAAAGTCTGTTTACGTCACTGCACTGATTCGGTAACAAAATGTCCAATGCACAATCAAAGTTTACGGGACGACCCTTATCATAAAGCATGTACCACCTGTAAACAAATATAAACACATATAAATCCGATGAATTCTGAATTTATTTAGTGTTATGATCCACGCTTAACAATATACAGTAAAACCTCTCTATGACAGCCACTAAATTGAGTTAATTAGTTGATATTTAGGGCAGGTGGCTGTTTAAAGCAGGGTGAAAGTAAATCAGAACGCTCCTATCCCTTCCTTCAACACAAAATGCTCGATGTAATTTAATGGCCGTTTTATTGTAGTCTCTCCATGGAATGATCTACGAGAGGATATTGAATGATAAGCAGTGCAGATCTAGAAGCCATTTGATCGGGATCTACACTGTTTGCAAATGCCAGTGTACGCAGTTTCTGCTCTCAAACGATTAGCTATGTACCTATTTAATCATGTTTCAGTAAACTCCTCTAAATGGCACAAATCATAGTGCAGACTTCATATAAACGATTTTTTACAAATCTGCAAACAGAGCAGATCCAGATCAGACGGCTCCTATAGGAGCCTTCTGATCAGGATATGCTCTGTTTGCTTATGGTTTAATACAGATCTGATTCTATCGTTTCTGTCTGAGCCAAAACATGCTGCCATTATAAAAATTCAGCTAATAAATATTCACGATGTCATTATTTTTACATGACTATTAAACAGGGAATAGGGGTAAGATGCCATTTAATCTGGATCTTCATTGTTTATTTTTGTCCGTTTTAGGAACGTTACGTTATAACTGTATTAAACCTTTCAACACCGAGTGTCCGGACTTGAATAGCCCATCAGTGTTAACTATAGAATCCATTCGGTATAAAGGGCTTAAACTTGCTAGAGGATTTTAAATGATAAACAGTGTAGATCCTGAACAAGGGCTCCTCTAGAACCCCCTGATCTGGGTATACACTGTTTGTAAATGTCAGCGCACGCGTGTCTCGCATCAAAACGGTAAAATACGTATTTACCCCATAGGCGCGTATTTAAAAGTCTTTGTAAATAGAGTAGACCCAGATCAGACGCCTCCTGTTCAGAGTGAAATGAATATAATAATGCAATCATATACATATGGTTCTACAATTTGTCCTGATAAAAACACTTATTCATAGTGTCCTGATATAAAATCAGTTAATCAATAGTCATGAAGTCGTTATTTCCTACATGAATATTCATGAGGTAAATGGCTTAAGTAGTGGGTGTAAATGGAACATTAACCCGTTACTGCATAAACACGTCTGTCTACGCCTTTGCAAACAGAATAGACCCAGGTCAGACGGAGCCGTCTGATCAGATTATTATCTGGTTACTTATTAACCGTTAGCCTGCTGAGCAAATTATTTTTACAGAAATTTTCACCTACTACATTTTCAAAATTCAAGCTATAATCAATTTGTCAACCAAAATGCAACCAGGGTGTCAAAAAGTTTGGATCCTGATGAGACAAACTGTTTGAATAGGTATTCACTCATCCGCCCATAACAGGCTAAAGGTTAAACAACTTTGATGCAACACAGTACATTAACACTATAAGAATACAGACTGCATTCTCCTCAACAAAAATATGAACATTTAGATTTCTTTTGAATCTATATCTAAACATGGTATTCAATCTAGGTGCTGATTAAACATAGATGCTGATTAGCCCAAAATACTCCATGAATAAACAAAAATAATAATTGTATGAGTATTAATTGGTTTAAATATTTATAATGACATATGAGCAAGAAAACTTTGGGCACTGGTAAAACAGTGTAAACTCATCAGATCTATGTAATTTCATAAGCAAACAGGTTAGAATCTGATCAGATGAGTCCTGCATGAGCCGCCTGATTTGGGTCTACTCTGTATGCAAAGGCGCAAACGACGTATCTGTGGAGTAAACCCTATAATTATGCCCACCATTGAGTGTCTATCTGTGTTTAAATACCCTCTTATTTTTAAACTGGGCGTGGGAGTATTAAATGATCGTCCGTATCCCCTCATTTTTGCATTTTGACAGGCACGCGGGTCCAATAAAACATCTTATAAATTCTAGCAATATCTTCCATACAATGGAATGTTGATTGATTTGCGTTTGCTAATACGCTATACTTTGGGCCCGTGGAGGGTAAGATCATGCGTCCTAGATATTTATGGCTATTGTGAAACGAACGAAGATACAGGTTGCATTTTACCCTTTACATGATAGATACGCGTGTTTACTCATTTGTAAACCGAATAGACCCAGAACAGAGTATCATGTAGGAGTTGACTGATCAGGGTCTGCTTTGTTTGCGTATTAAATAAAATACATTTATTTCAACAGTTCCTGATCTAATATGAAAAATCCCATTTTTATCATGTCATTATATAAAACAGCTAATTGATATTAAAGCATTCCCCCATATTTACACCTTTTCACGCATTTGCAATCAGAGAAGACCCTGATCAGACGGCTCCTAGAGGAGTCGTCTGAGCAGGGTCTGCTCTGTTTGCTAATGGAATTTGATAGAATGTTTTCTTTAGTCTAACAATGTTCCACCTTCTATATTTCATTTTTTATCGAACACCTCAGGAGCCAAAAATGTTTATAGATTTAATTTGAATTAATTCAGTCATAAGATCACATATTTAAAATAGTATTGAAAGGTTTCTCTACCAGGTAAAGAAATATTAACCCTTTCCTTTATATAAACACCTTTTAACGCATTTGCAAACAGAGAAGACCCAGATCAGATGCCTTTGTAAGAGCTGTCTGATCAGGGTTTGCGCTGTTTGCTAATGGAATTGATAGATCTGTTTCTTTAATTTCTAAAATGTCTACAATGTTCCATCTTTCATATTTCATTATATCTATTTTGGCCATGAATATTTAGTAGGTATTGGAAATGTGGACTTAGATATAGAACAGGGAAAGGGTTAATACAGTCATGATTTCTCAAATGAACATTCATCAGGGAGAGGGGTCAAGACACACTCCCACGGAAATACGCCGGTTAACTAAAAATTATACCCGAATTATTAAATCGATTTACGGGTGCGTTATCGTTAGGTGCGGACATGAGCATAACTAGGGCGTTAGGGAGGTCCGAGTAGGACCGAATGAAAAAATTACCGATTTTTGAATGGAACTTAAATTCCAAAGATAAGCTTGTCGATTCACTAGTGTCCCGTCAAAAGCGTACGGAGATGGTGGATTGTACTGAGTGAGGCTATAAATTATAAATCCGCAGTTTCGAACCTTGATTAATGAATTCATCCTATTGACAAAAAAAGAATCCCGAGACACAGGAAATATGAAGTGTCATATGTTATTAAGTATATTTCCTGTTATATTATTTTCGGTAAGTAAACTTTACATAATCGTAAAAAGTTTGATGTATTTGAAAGGAGTCTACATCAACCCCACTGTTTTCTAAAATCTACCACAACTAAATGAGAAAAAGGGGAAGGCTAGTGCTGCAGTATTTTTCTTTTCAAAGTGCTGTTTGATTGCAACATGCTCCCAATCCTCGTTAATGATGCTATAGCCATGCTTGGTTTAATAGACTTCCATTTCTCGTTAATAATGCTTACAACATGATTTGTTACAGAATTGCAATCCTTGTTAATGATGCTGGACATGTTTGATGTTTATAGTGAATTCCATTTCTCGCTTAAGATAAATGTTTTATTTCCGTCGACGATACTAGACATGATTTATTAGACTTGTGTATCGTTAATGATGCTGGACATGATTTATTTTTACACGTACATGTATTAGACTTTCGTTCATCGCTAATGATGTTAGACGTGGTTTATAGTATGAGCCTTTCATTCATCGTTCATGATACAAGACGTGGTTTATTGCATTTATCATAATAGACTTCTATTTACTGTTAATAATGCTAGACTTTGCAATATATGCTACAGTAAAACCTCTCTATAACGACCACTAAATTACACCAAGTATTTTGTGTTAAAGGCAGGTGGCTGCTTAAAGCAAGGTGAAAGTAAAACAGAACGCTCCTATAAGAGCGTTCTGTTTTACTTTCGCCTTGCTTTAAGAAGCCACCTGCTCTAAATACCAAATAATTAGCACAATTTAGTGGTCGTTATGGAAAGGTTTTACTGTATATAAATTAAGGTGTTTAACTCTTTTGCCACCATAGGCAAATCCGTGATAACTTCTGCAAACAGTTTGGATCCAGATGAGACGCCGAGTAACTCGGCATCTCATAAGGATCCAAAATGTTTTTCACTCTGATTATGGTTTTGAAAAGAAATTAAAGAATGCTCGGCCTTGACACCTGACGCAGACGACACTCGTGGCAGACGATGTTTATTTGGCGGCGAAAGTGTTAACCCTTCGTAGGAAACGAGAGACAGTTATTTGCAAACAGTGTGGATCCTGCAGAATTCTCCTCTGACAAGGGTTTGTAATTATTTAGTAAACAATAATGGACAATACCATTGAAAAACTCAAAGAGCACCAAAGAGGTTCGCCCGTGGCATATTAACATCATTGTTTGGTCCAACGCAATTTCGTTCTTCGTCGAATGCTCAAAAGAAGTCCATTTCTGGGTCTTTACGCTAGTGGTTGTCTAACGCAAGACGGAGGATAACTGCAGAAAGCTCTCCTAGGAGCTTTCTGTATTCCTTTAGTTCTGCATTAAGCAGCCGTCTGTTTTAAAAGAAATCAAATTTTATAGAAACGCCATTGTGTCAGGTGCTAACAATCACTTGATACAAATGCCATTTGGCCCCTTTGAAAATAGACTAGACCCAGATCAGAGGCTCCTGTAGAGGCCATATGACCAGGGTCCGCTCTTTTTGCCTATAAAATGATATAGTTTTGCATTTTCAGCCATGACTTAACATGTCCGTGTTCGTAATGTCATTATACAACATCAGCCTCATTAATATTCATGCGGTCATTATTTTTCATGCACATTCAGCCTAATTAATATTCATGCGGTCATTATTTCTCATGCATATTCAGCCTAATTAATATTCACGCGGTCATTATTTCTTACATTAAAATTCATGAAGTAAAGGTTTAAATCTAATCGTTTATACTATGAGACCATAGTGTACACAGTGAAACCGCTATTCTATACTAGATTTCCTCTCTGCCTCTACCCTATTAGTAATTTCTGACAATTCGCAAAAGCATTTGATGCAGTTTATTACAAACGTATGCCATAACTCTTCCGGTGACTTCCACAATTCTTTACTATAGTTGTAAATAAGACAGGGATCGAGTAGTGACACTGATTATTGTACAAACAGTTTTCTTCCATAGTGTCTTCATAATGTGATTTTGTAGGCGCTGCTTATAAATTTTGTTCTGAATTTTAAGTCACCGTGGAAATCATGAAGGACTCATTATCAATGTCCACTACACAAAAATCGGATATGGGTCAAAACCAAACGCCGAAATTCCGATAAGAAAATTCCGTATCACATAGCAGTCAATAAGGTTATCACTTGACTAATGAATTCATATAACTGCCCTAACAATACTGTAAACAGAGACCCTAACAATGGAGTTACCAAGACTATCGGTGCTACACCCAATGTCAGTCTATTGTATATCTAAAATCTCTAATATCGGAACTCTCTGATAAGGGTCTGCTCTGTTTGCTTAACCCTTTCCCTCATAGGCTATTTTTTAGATCCAACTACTTTGAATAAATCTACCGAAAAGGAGCATTGACTAGAGAAAAGGAAAATGTTAGAATTTTGTAGTTTGAAACCATTGTGATAAATAGAGCATTTGCTCCTATAGGAGCAAATGCTCTATTTATCACAATGGTTTCAACAGGTGATCTTAACAGTGGCGCAGAAAGGCGTATTTATGGAGGAAAGGTTTAAGAAATGATATATAGCAGATTCCACATTTCCTGCCCTGGTCATAATCCACTTGTTCATGATGCCATTATAAAAATTCAGCTACATGTATATATAATTGATACTCAGGTTGTCATTATTTCTTAGGTGAATATTCATTGGGTAAAGTATTTCAAATACTTAACACTGAGGCTGAATACTGCTGTTTCGTTAAAATTAACCATTTTATGCCCACGATCCCATATATGGGACATAGGCAAACAGTGTAGACTCTGATCAGACGCCGCATAATGCGGCGTATGATCAGAGTCTACACTGTTTGCTGGTAGGAATTTCAATATAAAACAAAAACGAACTTAAAAATTTAGGCCAGGCATCCCTTAGATCAAAATGGAATAATCCAATATATAAACATGGAAAAATCCACTGGGAGCAAATGGGATGATTTATCGGCATGTAAATTCAGTACTGTAAAACCCCTCTAAACCGGAATTCCAGTAGAGAAGAATTTAGGCGACTGCTTAATGCAGGATGAAAGTCGTGCAGAAAGCTCATCTAGTAACCTGTGTCCAAGACTGATATTTGTACTAAACTGAACGTTCGGTTTGGATGGAGTTATTCAGTAGATTTCCACAAAGACCACTTAACTAATAAACGCGATGTCTGTTAAAGCACATGTGAGTGACTTTTTCTGCATTAAGCTAACCATCTGACCAAAGCCTTTATTTCATAAATGTTCATGTAAGAAATGGCGTCCTGAATATTGTTAAGTTGAATTTTATAATGGTATATGGACAAATGAATAATTGGTCATGCAAGAAACTGTAGAATCAGATAAAGTAAAACCTCTCTATAACGGCCACTAAATTACATCAAGTATTTTGTGTTAAAGGCGGGTGGCTGCTTAAAGCAAGGTGAAAGTTAAACAGAACGCTCCTATAGGAGCGTTCTGTTTTACTTTCATCTTGCTCTATGCAGCCACCTGCTCCAATTACCAACCAATTAACACAATTTAGTGGCCGTTATAGAGAGGTTTTACTGTACTTCCATAAGCAAACAGAGCAGACCTTGATCTGGCGGCTCTTCCTGATCTATGTCTTCTCTGTTTGCAAAGGGATCAAAATGTGTTTATATACTAAACTATCTTCTCATTAAGAGCATTCCATGTTTAACCCTTACCCCGCTGTAAAAAAATGTCTGCTCAATTTTGGACCTGGTGTAATTCAATAACAACTTCCAATTCGATCAAGTTTTTTGAGAAACTACTGACCGAGTGTCAAACAGCGTGGATCCTGATGAGACGCCGAGTTACTCGCCGTGTCATCTGGATCCAAACTATTTGCAAATGCGAGTCAGGTCGCCAATAGCGGGACATGGGTTAATGTATTTCTTTCAGTGTATTTTCTCATTGTTTACGTCATGCGCTTACTATTGTCTCCGTGTTTGTAGATACCTTGGGTTCGCGGGGAGGCTAAGCTATCGATCCAGTTATCAGATTATAATAACTCAAATGCTCAAGATTTCAACGGCAACTGTTGCGATGGCAACAAAATGCAAGGCCAAGGATGTTTGTTGGACCAGTGTGATCACGTGTTTAGAATATGTGTGTCCAAAGAAAACAGGTAAATATTTCCATATATTGATACAGTTCATAAAACTGACGATTATACTGACCGTTTTGTTCCCATAGAATGTCTCTATCACAATGTAGGGCACTCCACATATATTTTAAAGACGTAACTTTAACTTCCATTAACATAAAATGGCACGGATACAAGCTTTTAAATTTCCGGCACTGACTCAGATTGTCACGTATACATGATTATGAAATTGCGGCACTGGCTTATATTGTCACGTATACATGATTATGAAATTGCGGTACTGGCTTATATTGTCACGTATACATGATTGTGAAATTCCGGTACTGACTTAGATTGTCACGTATACATGCTTTTGAATTTCCGGCACTGACTTTAATTGTTGGGTATACATGATTTTGAATGTCCGGCACTGACTTAAATGGTCACGTGTACATAATTGTGAATTTCCAACACTGACTTGTTTCGTATACATGCTTTTTAAAATCCGACATTGACTTAAAACCCGATGTATTGTTAATATCGGTAAATCGAATGCCTTGTGTATACGGAAAACGCCCCCACAATGACCACCTACATGAGCTCTGCTCAGAATTTGGTAACTGAATTTCGGACAAATGTGATATAGAAAGTGCCCATATGAACTTTCTGCTTTACTTTTAATCTGCCTTAACCCATTCCCTCATATTGACAACTTTTGACGACTCTGTAAATGCCACTTTGTGAAACCATTGTGATAAATAGAGCTTTTGCTCATATAGGAGCAAATGCTCTGTTTATCACAATGATTTCAAACTACAAAATTCTAAAATTTTCCTTTTCTCTAGTTAATGCTCCTTTTCGGTAGATTTATTCAAAGAGGTTGTATCTAAAAAAAAGCCTATGTGGTAATGGGTTAAGTAACCACCTACGTTTTAAGATATCGACGTGTATCAATTTACCTTTAGACTGCTGCAGCTGGATCCGTGATTACCTAAGCAAACAGTTTGGATCCAGATGAGACACCGGGTAACTCCGTCGTCACACCAGGAGCCAAACTATTTGACACTCTTCAATGCATGTTGTTGAAAAAAATGAATATGCTTTGTATTATCAAAATGGAGTTTTAGCAAAGAAAAATTTGCTCAGCGGGTTAAATGTTACGTGATCGGGTCAGAGAGGTTTTCCTGTATACGTTTTGCAAGCAAACACTCGTTATGCAGACTTTTCAATCTGTAGTAGTTTGGCCACGTTAGTGTACAGTAAAAATCCTCGAAATCGGACGTTAAATTTAGCATATAAATATCGGTCTTGGAGACAGATGGCAGCTTAATGCAGGGTGAAAGTCATGCAGAAAGCTCCTCTGGGAGCTTTCTGTATGACGTCCACCCTGCATTAAGCAGCCACCTGCTTAAAAGTGCCTAAATTCTTCTCTACTAGAATTCCGGTTTAGAGAGGTTTTACTGTATTAGTTTGATTCTAAGTAATAGTTTGAAAATAACATTGATGAGTCCTTGCGCTTTAACCCTTTCACTGATATAAACGTGTTTTCACGCATTTGCAAACAGAGTAGACCCAGAGTCTGCTTTGTTTGCTAATGGATTTTGATAGATTTGTTTCTTTGCTTTCTAAAATGTCTGCAATGTTCTACCTTCCATATTTCTTTATAACTATTTTGTTAATGAATATGCAGCAGGTATTGAAATTCGGCCTAAATACAGAACGGGGAAAGGGTTAACCCTTTCAATGATACAGTCACTGTCTCACGCCTTAACAAACAGAGCAGATCCAGATCAGTTGGCTCTTATTTGAGTCTGCTCTGTTTGCTTATGGAATTATGATAGATCTGACTCTACAGTTTCTACCAATACTAAACAATCACGTGTACTTATGCCAATATAAAAATGGTGTGTTCCCACTTTCCCCACATAAACTATATTTATCTTGTATAATAATTGGGGTATTATGTGTTGGGATACAACAACAGATAAAACAAATGCAGTGATTAACCCCACCTTTACCAGAATGACATGAACATGCAGTTTGAACCCAGACCAGAAGCCGGACTACCCGGAGACTGGCCGGAATTGAAGCTTGTTACCACTCAGCCGACACTTTCTAAAAATCCTAATCCAGTTTGATAATGTTAACCCTTCGCTTGCTGAATTTTGAAATACATTTCTCCTTCTTTACCCATGCCCTGTTGTATAATTACATATATCTGCAATGTGTACAAGTATTTCGCTGTGCAATCACTGCTGTGGAGTGCACTGGTTGCACAATCAACTTGTAAATAGTGCAGACCCTGATGAGACAGCTCCTGCTGGAGCTGTCTCATCTGGGTCTTCACTATTTACAAGTACGTATATTGACGTGAATAGCAAGCGAAGAGTTAAGCTCAATTGGTTGAATTTTGGGCTGGTAACAGTTTGCTTAGTAAAAGAAAAGTAACTCTAATAACCCTAAATATTCGGAGACACAGTTTCCCTTCTTAATCGGTTAGTAAAGCTGAATAAGGGAAACCATTTTGATAGCTTTATATGAGATTGACATAGTAACAAATAGTGTAGATTCTGATCAAACTGCTTCTTCAGGAGATCTGGGTCTGCACTGTTTGCCAAAGTTTGCCTGCCCGAATAACTAGGGTAGAAGAACATGGTAAACACATTAGTTATTTTATGGCCAGATTAGCATCTAACAGGTGCATCCCTTGTCGGTAATATCTGTAAAACCGCTCCGTAATCGTGATGACAGTCAACCTTTGATGGCAATAGTTCTGGTCATTTATAGTAGTTTCAAAAGCATTCTGAAAAATAGCCCCTGGCCATAAAGCAACAAAGCCAGTAGTTTCATGGGAAGCACTTCTTTAAAAATGACTAAGCTGTTTTATTCTAACCATTTCCTTCATATAAACGTATTTTCACGCCTTTACAAACAGAGCAGATCCAGATCAGACGGCTCATATAGGAGCCGTTTGATCAGCGTCTGCTCTGTTTGCTTATGGCATAATATAGATATGCCTCTGCAGTTTCTGCCGGAGCAAAAATGTTTTGTGTTCATTTGTGATTATAAATATTACACTAATCAATATCAATGACGTCACTATCTCTTACATGAATATTCAACAGATAAAGGGTTAAACCCATGCTCATGTGCACGTTCCTCGTGAAAATCGTGAAAAAGTGTACTTCTATCCGATATTTCATTATCTGTTCGTAAGGACATTCAAGCCATTTTACTGAGCGACACATGCATAATCTATATGTTACACCATACAAAATGCTTAGATTTCACCCTTTTTAGAGAAAAGCTCCTTTTTTTCGCCAGCAAAATCTGTGTTTTCACGACTATTTTGATTCGTCTCAAAGAGACGGCTATAAAGAGTGGTGTCTACATGTCGTTTGAATAGACGATTCTAAAGAGTGCTCACAATATGGGGTTTGGTGGAGAAATATGACTGTTGCGAAAAAATCATTATTTTTTACTGTAGATTCCATTCAGTATGAAAGGCTTAACCCTTCACCTGATAGGAAGGAATTTTGATGTCTTTGCAAACATAATAGCTCCAGATCAGACGGTGGCTCCTTTAGGAGCCATTAGATCAACGTTTACTATTGTCTTCTTATGAATAAATATCGATATGATTGGACAGTTTCGGTCATGGCAAGAAAACCCCGTGTTCATAATGCCATTATTAAACTTCAGTTATTCTTACAGGAATAGTCATGGGATAAATGACACGATCCCGATTACGACTGACTGGCGTCCCAGGTTATAAACCTTTTTTTCTTGAGTCTGAGATCATTCTCAAGCATCTGATTGGTCAGATTTGGTACAGAACAGAATATAGGCATTTAAACTGGTTCCAAACCAATTAACTTCAATGAAGAATTTGGGATTTTTACATCTGACTCGTTGGCGATCATAGACAAATAACCGTATTTGTTCTATTGCAAATGTTTGGATGGCCCACGCTACCCGAAATGACCTTGTTTAGACCAAATAACTGCCTAACGAGATAATGTGACACTAGACAACTGGACAACGGCCATCATGACTGGGCAACGGATAAGTTTGATCGAACACGCTTGGCCCGACTGGATTTCAGCTCAGCGGTTATTTTTTAACCTTTTAAAATCACATATATATTTCACTATAAATATATATATATATTAAATACATAGACAACACTCATATTCATTTCTCACTTCATGTAAGGTCGGTGGTTGAGTGCTCACACAAATATTTCACCAAGGAAATCAATTTTTGTGTTGATTAGATTAGACAGCCGCCTTATCATGTTCTATAAAATATACCATAACGTTGTGGCAATCGCACTCCCACCATACATTCACACACCTACACACATTACCAGTCAAATGCAGCCACTTTCCTTCAGGCTAATCCAAGTAAGCTGGGAATACCATAAGTTCTACTTTTACCCCATTGTATTAGGTTATGGATCAGCTTCCTTATGAAACTGCTGCCCTCTCTGGTCTGGATCAGTTCAAGAGAGCAGTGTTAAACATTCAGTACCAGTCTTGATAGTAAACTTTTAACCCACCCTTTTACTTTTCTTTCACTCGGTAACAGTTTTAATCCAACCTCTGTTCTTAAGCTTCACCCTGCCTGACATTGTCTATGTTTGTCGGGCTTCTTAAACTCTCACTTTTCTGACTTTAACACTCGAATGAGGGGTAGTCAGTAAACGAAGATAGATAGGTTATTCATCATGAAAGCTTGTCCTACTGCTTTCAAGATTATAATATGATATGTCGCAGCGATTTTCACTGTTTCGCTGCAAATGTCGCGTCTGTGATTACCTATGCGAAATGTTTGGATCCAGTTCAGGCAGGATCAAAACTATTAACTACTGTGGTAATGTTTTGGAAAGAAAATGCGAAGAAAATTAAACACACAAAAATTGTGGCAGACAACGCATAATAATAATAATAATAATTATTATTATACCACATTTATATAGCGCTCTTTTCACACAGGATATGTGCGTTTAACAGCACTTCACATAGATACATTTTATGTACAAAACAGGGTATATTCAATGCATAATTATAGAACATTTAAAATAAAATATACTTATATATAGATATATAGATAAGAATAATAATATAAAATAATTTATTTAGAGCATAGGTAAACCAACTTCATCCTTTCCGTAAGTTTATCTGTTAATAATAATAATAATAAATAATAATAATAATGAAGATGATGATACTATATTAACTTTATAATGGTAGGTTCTTTAGCCATGACAGAAACTGTAGAATCAGGTCTATATTATTCGATAATCAAACATAACAGATCGTGATGTGTAATGACCTTTGTAAATAGGTTGGATCCAGTAACAACGCGTCTAGTCAGGATCCAAACTGTTTGACACAACCACTATTTTGTTTTTGAAAAAGCATGGATGAGAAAAATTAAGGTACTTTGGAACTGTGGAAGGGCACATTTTTGCAGACGAAAGTCACTGACAGTTGATTTAAAGGGTTAGGACAGAGACATATACATAATTGTGTAAGTAATATGTCACTGTTTAAGATACAACAATGCACTGCAAAGTAATGTAAAACAATTAAAATTCTCTGCATTTATGATATACATGAATTGCCCCATGAGAAACGTATTTGCATTCGAGTTTATGTGAAGAGTATGTAGCAAGGGCAACAGCCAGTGAGAAAATATCGACCCAGGATCACATTTTGATATGGATGATCACTTTTCTTTATGTGCACAATAATTTTCGTAACGCACAATGTTGCATATTTGTTATAGCCATTGGTCTCTGCAAATAACACAGACAGCAAATTACCAAATAAATCATAGATAGAATATGGTTCTCACCAATAGTTGAGATGGCACTTCGGAATGCAGGATGCGGATCAAGGATTTCAGATTAGGGGAGGGGGCGTAGATTTTTAAAAGTTGGATGACATCACTAGTGTCTTTGTAGTTTACAAAGACACTAGTGATGTCACCCAACTGCTAATAGGGAAATAAAACAAATCAGGTTAAAGCATTGTTTTATTGATTTTTATTAGTTTCTTTGGGCAGTTTTAGGGAGGGGGTGGGGGTCCGCCTGTTTCGCCCCACTAAATCTGGAATGGCGGAGACTGGCGGTGTGTATTGAGATTATTATCCTCAGAAAGAGTGAATAATGATCGAAAGTTTAAATCATCGTTTCTTTTTTCAAAACAACACTATATACTGGTATAACAACCCCTCCTCCGAAAACCCAGCAACAAAGCAATACCCTGATCCCACAAAAAATCAAATATGGTGGTTTATTTCTGCCATCACTTAAGAACGCAATAAGTTAATGGCGGACATGTCACGTATATAAATAGTGACATTGATATAAACATTTATAATAAAATTGCACGTATAAACTGCGGTCCAGTCGTGGTGCATCGATAATCTGTGGCATAAACGTATCCTTTTAAGATTGCACCTATAAGTTAATCCAAGTGAAAGATGTAGCTTGGAATCAGATTTCGCCAGTAACATCCCACATATACTGTAGCCATAAAGTTCAGTACTGAACGCTCGCCATTATTGTAGAAGAAGAAAAACTAGTTTTGAGGACAGTCACTGAACAGTAGCAATAATAGTGGTAAATATCTTGCAATGGAAAACTAAATTCTTCAGTGAAATGAGGATAATTATCTGAATGAGCTTATCTCGCATTTGCAAAAAGACAAGACCCAGATGAGACGGCTCCTATAGGAACTGTCTGATATGGGTCTGCTATGTTTGAATGGTTTGACACTTCACTTTCTACCAATACTAACAACTCCTGTATATGTATGCCATTATAAAAAACAGCTAATAAATAGTCATGCCGTCATTATTTTTTACATTAATATCGAACAGGGAAAGGGTATAACACGGAATGTGATTTGTTCTTGTCCTTTACAATTTAATACCCAGATATATCATGAAACCTGACTATCAACCTTTTATGTCATAGATATCATCTTTTAGCATCATTGCAAACAAAATAGACCCATACCAGATGGCTCCTGTAGTCAGGTTTGCTTTAGTTCACATTTGTGTACTCTAAATGGTGATATCGAGCTACTTTCGGTTTTAACGATATTCCGGCAGACGGCAACCATCACAAGAATAACATGCTGTCTAACAGCTCATTGATGAGACTAGGTTTGCTTATGAAATCATAAGACCTGACTGTACTGTTTGACACATCTGCTATAACAATTCAGAAAAATATTTTGACACCTTATTGCAGTACAGGGTACTAACGGTATCCGAGTGTTTTGACAACAAATATCTTATTTGTTGTTTTTTATGTGAAAGTGTTAAGAGTTTTTTTATTTGCAAAATATTTGGCATCAATATTCTCCAATGTTACCACACAGCTTTTCTTTAAACTTAAGTGGTTACGTGATTACATTTATTTGGACTGTTGCTGGTCTATTAACAACAATATTATAAAAGCAATTGAAAAAAAATGTAAAAAATGAGATAAGGTTAGATTAACCTGCCCATTGAACAAATTTAAGTTATAAAGTACCTGTCTCCACCTATCCATGCTTTCAGACTTAATTTAGTTTGACATAAGAATTTCTCATAAAAGGAGGCTAAGAAGTAATTATTAAACTGTCTGATCATCCAAGCTAGTTCAGACAGATTTTACGTAGTATGTATATTGCTTAGTATCTGTAGACAGAACTTGGGGAATTCTGGTAATCACCCGACTGAAAAATTGAAATTTAAGTGATAAAATTAACACAATTATCAAGTGGATGACCTGTGTTTAATGACAATTTACTAATAAGTACCAAACATATTTCACTTTAAGCCCAGTAGAAGTTTAACCCCTTTCTTGCTGAATATTCATGTAAGAAGTAATGACATCATCACTATTTATTAGCGGAATTGTTTATAATGGTGTGTGAATACAGGATGCATTGGTTTTGGCAGAAACTATAGAATCATATAGAAATGTAATTCCTTAAGCAAACAAAGCAGACCCTGATCAGATGACTCCTACAGGATCCATCTGATATTGGTCTACTCCGTTTGCAAAAATGCGTAGAAAGGTGCATTTGATGTACCGGATTAAGGGTTAAGGGTTAATATCAGCAAACATTAGTCTAAAGAGCTTATAGAAAAACTGCATGTGTCATCAGTACAACTGAAGAATGTGTAGGGGGTTATTTATGATGTGTAGGCGGAACACATGCATGAAGATCATAAAATTTCCACCCATGTTTTATCTTTGTTTTTTTTATCATGCAGTTTACTAATCCTCATGGTTTGGCAAGTGCATATACATGCACTCCTTAGCTGATTTCTCCAATCGTATAATATGCGTATCATTCTCTTTAATATGGTTAGGGTAAACCATATTAAAGAGAATGATACAAATGTCCTTCATATAAACGCTTTTTTCACGCATCTGCAAACAGAGAAGACCCAGATCAGAAGGCACCTATAGATAGGAGCCGTCTGATCAGGTTATGCTCTGTTTGCTAATGGGATTTAATGAAATAAATATGTTTACTTTCTAAAATGGTTACAATGTTCCACCTTCCATGTTTCATTATAGCTATTTTCTGCAAGAATATTCAATAGGTATTGAAAGTTGGAATACATAGAACAGGGAAAGGGTTAAATGGCATTTTATATTAAACACTGGTCTATGAACAAGCAAGACAAGAAAAGTCCTAAAATATTAGATACAAATAAACATCATTTTTGGCCTAAAATCGCAACGACATTTGATTCTTAAAAAACTCCTCGGCTTCATATATACATATTGTGCGCCTAACCGTGCTTCAGATGGATATGCATATTTACATGTTATATCTATATCTAAAGATATCTCCAAAAGTTAGGTTAGTAGTCAATTAACCCTTTATTTAATAGATATGCATTGTGACAACATAAGCAAACAGAGAAGAATCAGATGAGTCATCTTATGATGGTCTGCTCTGGTTGCTTATGAAACAATATAGACCTGAATTTACAGTTTGTGCCATGAGAAAAAAAAGTTTATTCACAATACTATTATAATTATTCTGCTACTTAAAATTAATACAGTCCATTATTTCATACATGAATATTCATTGGGGACAAAGTTAAATCGAATATCATCGGTGAGAATTTTATCAGAGTGTTGAATCATGTCATTCTTGACATTCCTATCATGGATTGTTGGTGTTGTTGAACCATTTACATTGTATGGCCATTTATCTCGTACCACATACTGGTGGAGGTCGTGGCATTAATGGGAACATTTTTTACCAAGTTCAAATGGCACAGTTAGGGTTTGATACCGTAATTCATCACTGCTGGTTATCGGTAATGGGTTAATAAATTAATAGTTGTACAATACGTATTTAGTGCTTGTTTGTTGTCATTTTAGTTCGATGTTCTTTTGTAATCCCAGTACCTGCAATTTGGATATGTTTACAAAGTGCAAAAGCGTTGTCCTTTATTACATGAATATTCGTTTAACCCTTCCCTCATATAAACGTGTTTTGACGCATTTGCAAACAGAGTAGACCCAGATCAGACGGCTCCTAGAGGAGCCATCTGATCAGGGTTTGCTCTGTTTGCTAATGGAATTTGAAATATATGTTTCTTTACTTTCTAAAATAGCTACAATGTTCCACATTCAATGTTGCATTATAACTGTTTTGTTCATGAATATTCAGTAGGTATTGAAATTTATAATAAACATAGAACAGGGAAAGGGTTAATAAATAATGACATTATGAACATTAAGTACCTGTAGCCAAATGTTTATGTCATACAAACACTGAATATTTTTGCGGTGGCAGAAACTGTAGAATCAGATTTACATTATTCCATAAGCGATAGATAGAACTGTCTGATCTGGATCTACTCTGTTTACTACTCGGTCACCAAAGTCATCAAAAGGAATCCCTGTCAGGTGAATGGTTAATATCACTGAAGTTAGTCCTTTTCAATTTTCCCACACTTATCAACATGCAATGGTTACAATTTGTAAAAGAACCATTGTCCCAGCATGTATATTGATAGAGTTGTATCCCTCAAAGTTTATATCAAAACTTACAAATGTCTGAACTGGATCTACCAATTCTGTAAGTAGCTGCATTAAAAGTCATATTTGCTAAAGTAACCTGTGGTAAATACGATTACGTGGATTGTTTTGTTCTTTCAGCTCTGCCAGCAGCTGTGATATAGGTGAACAATATGTTCTTGGCAAAGACAACCAGAACAGAAACACATTTGACAGTACGTCCATACGTCTGTTCAGTCTTGACAACTGGCCGGTAAGTCAACACTAACAGAACATAAGAAGGTGTTATTTTGTTCTTATCTCATATCTCATGTTGTCCACGCCTTGTTGTCTAAGATCCACTTTTTATAACATTTGTCTTCAAAATATGATCTTGGTTTTCACTAACCCATTGTTTCATATTGACGCCTTTCGACGCCTCTGTAAAAGCCACTTTTTGAATTGGTTTGTTTTTTATCGGGGTTTCTGTCACATCACGACGTCCAGCTAATTACAGGTGGCGGAAGACCCTGGAGGTTCTTCTGTGCATTCACGGTTTCGTGCACAGAAGAACATCCGGATAGAACCACTGACATACCGCAAACCACAATGATTTCATAACTACACAATTTTAACAGTTGTTTCCTTTTCTCTAATAAATACTCCTTTTCGGTATATTTATTCAAGTAGGTTGGGTCTTAAAATAGCTTATGAGGGAATGGGTTAATAGTTTGGATTCTAACGAGGTATCAAACAACTGTATATATCATAGGTCATCGCAACTTCTAAGCAAGTGTTCGCTGGCAGCGAATGCGTGATAACTTACACAAACAGCTCGGATCCAAATGAGACGCCGAGTAACCCAGTGTCTCGTCAGGATCCAAACTGTTTGACACTGTGTTTTATAAAAGAAATATAAAAAAAATACATCTAAAGAATAGTAGCTGACGAAGAATTTCCGGACAGAAATAATTTACTTAGCCTGCAAAGAGTTAAACATTCCCTATTGCATACCATTCTGCTATTCTTGTAAAAACAAAACAGATGGTGTCAAACACACATATTGAAGCAGGCCTCAATGGAATGTAAAACATTAATACATTGTAGACTGAAAATATAACATCATCTTCGATCAAATTTAATATTTTCAAAGCAGGGTAATTTATACATGTATATCATTACTAATGGGAGCATTGGCTAGCGTAGAAACTACTACTTACGGTAACGCATGTACCAAGAGTCGATAATCAGCAATGAATATTTAGTAGTATTCTCCTGTTTATATTTTCTCTGAAAATGGCACCCATTTGACGTAATTGCAATTTATACATGTTGTCAACAGAATCAAACAAAATGTCCTTCATGGATACAGTAAATCCCTCTTAACCCTTTCCCTCATATAAACGTGTTTTCACGCATTTGCAAACATAGTAGACCCAGATCAGACGGCTCCTAGAGGAACCGTCTGATCAGGGTCTGCTCTGTTTGCTTATGGAATTTGATAGATCTGTTTCTTTACTTTCTAAAATGGATGCAATGTCCCACCTTCCATATTTGATTATAACTGTTTTGTTCATGAATATTCAGTGGGTATTGAAATTTGGAATAAACATAGAACATGGAAAGGGTTAACCAGGCGTTTAATTTAGTATAAATATCGGCCTCGGAGACAGGCTGCAACTTAATGCACGGTGAAAGTCGTGCAGAAAGCTCCTCTATGAGCTTTTTTGAGTGACTTTCACCCTGCATTTAGCAGCCTCCTGTCAAAAAGTATCTAAATTCTTCTCTACTAGAGGGGGTTTACTGTAGTGCATAAAACTATGGATGTTTTTTTAACCTTTTACCGAACTGAAACATCGTTTGACGCCTTTGCAAATGGAGTAGACGCAGTTCTGATGGTCCCTGCAGTATAAACCCCTCTAAACCCGAATTCTAGTAAAGAAGAATTTAGACACTTTTAGGCAGGTGACTGCTTCATGCCGAGTGAAAGTCATGCAGAAAGTTCCTCCTGTATCAAGCTACCACCTGTCTCCAAGACCGATATTTCTACTAAATTGAACGTCCGGTTTAGAGAGGTTTTACTGTACTAAGTGCACTTTCATATTTAATAGATTTTACAATCGGTTTTTGTATGAATTCATTTTGAACTGTCCATTGAAGATACATATACAAGTATTTGTAATGGAAATATAAAGCGACTGTTAATATGCGTTGGAATAAATGGTTAGAAGTTAGAGATTTTTGTATAAGTTTTCTGTATAGCCACATATGAATCCTTTACAATGTACAGTAAAACCCCTCTAAACAGGGAATTCTAGTAGAGAAGAATTTAGATACTTTTAGGCAGGTGGTTACTTCATGCAGGGTGAAAGTCATGCAGAAAGCTCCTCTATAGGAGACCGATATTTATACCAAATTTAACGTCCGGTTTAGAGGGGTTTTACTGTACTTGGAAAATATTCAGGTGAGAAATAATTACGTGATTTATTAGCGTTTGAGCCTTATATCAATGGCTGAAACCACAGGGAACCGTCACAATGAAGTATGGACCTCAACAGAAAAACAAAATGTATGAACCGTAGATATACATGTAGTTTAAATACATTTTTTTCTGTTGAGGTTCATACTTCATTCTGCCGGTCCCCTGTGGCTGAAACTATAAAAACATATCTTTATAATCCCATACATAGACAGAGCAGACCCTGATCAGACGCTTCCTACAGGAGTCACCTGATCTGACTCTGCTCTGTTTGCAAAGGCATCAAAAGGTATCTGTACCAGGTAAACGGTTAGACATTTTTGTATAAGATGAGCACATATCTAGCTCTTACGTTGTTCGTTAACAGTCTAGTGAATACATGCAAGGCAGTACGTGTATGTAAATATTGCCCTTTTAAAAAAAAGTTCTCGGACATACATACTTAGGCAAATAGTGCAGACCCGGGTCAAACGGACCCTGAAGGAGCCATTTAATTAGGGTCTACACTATTTGCTACCCTACCAGTCTAATTCAACAGTACCAATATGGTGATCAGATTGAGTTGGCATCTTTGCAAACTTGTGGAGAGGGAAGATTGTGTGTCAGAATACATATGAAAATTATGGGTATGTTTTACAGAATGTAGGTGACATTCAGCTGAGGGTGTTTGTGTATGACCAAGACATGCCAGCAGGGGGCCAGGCCAACTACACAATAGTGGACGTGCTGGCTGCCAGGGTCAGATCCAACGCCCACTCCCTCACTTCAGTCTTAACAGGCCAGAGAGGGAACTCACCTTCCACGTAAGTCATCTAGACTTAATACTGATTGTTTCTAACATAAATGAAAAATTATCTATTCAAGTAATGTAGCGCAATCCAGCCATAGGTTTAGAGATGCAGCATTTTATCAAATTGGCTAATTCAATATTGAAACATTTTATTGATGCAATGTCATCTTCATTGTTTGGAAAACCTGTTTTTCTCGCCATGCTTCGAATAATAAAATTATATGACTTATGATGTAACAGCTGATCAATGCAAAAGCACAGTTGTTGTAAATTTTAAAAAATGTATTTAACTCTGTTCTTCATAGGTATGCATTTTATGCGCTTTAATAGTAGACCTTTCATAGTAGACCTTTGCAAACATTATAAATCCTGGTAAGACATCGCATCTCTGATGCTCCACAGATCTACACTATTTGCAAAATATCTATAAGAATTATTTCTGTGGTAAAGCTATATTGCAATGGATATTCGTGCATTATCTAGGTTAGAATTGACTGAAGAGGTTTATTACGAAACTTATGATGGCTACTACTTTGGTGGAAACTACACCAAGCATTGTGTTGGCCAGAATGAGTGTGGACACCACTGGACATGTAATGCAGCAGGAAAGATGGTCTGTCTGCCTGGCTGGACTGGGACAGACTGTGACATCCCTGTACCAGGCGGTTTCGGAGACTGCTCTGTCTACCAAGGTAAGGCTCCATAGATATACTTTTTAACATATTTGCCTACATGTTAGACTAAGGTCAGATGACTCTTGCAGGAGCAGTCTGATCAGGGTATGCTCTGTTTGATTAAGTAATATGCATCTGAGTCTACAGTTTCGCCATAGCCAATTTATATATATACATGTATTCATATGCATGTGGAGGCCATATTCATTTCTTCATAATCAAAGGTGTTTAAAGGTGTAGGCCTATATGAAGTAAAATGTTAGGCAGTATTGTGATTTTGGTGAAGCATAAAACTTCAGTCACATGCTGTAACAGGAATATATTTTCACGGAGTGATAAATTGAATTAGTAGAGAAATTATTCGCTAAATGGTCAATATACAATAGGATTTATCTATATCAGCTGCTTGCAGTTATCTCCCCTAATCGCTACGCTGACCGCACAAAGTGACAAGGGACATCACTGTGAAGAGTTTGAGAATTATCGTGTGGACAAGTAGTTGTTTCTGTATGCGTTTTCCAATCCACAGTATTCCGGTATTTTTATTTTCAAATAAGAGCCTCGATCAACTGTCTCTAACATAGCCGGGGTCCGGTATATTCATTGCTTGAAGCATTCGAAAATCGCGCTCGATTCCGTAACTCTAATCAAATGGGTGCGAAGGGGCTAGGGCCGAGAAGTAGTCACATTCCAAGCGTCTGATTGACAGAGAAATATGATGGCATCATCTGGAGTTTGTTGGCGAAAGAATTCAAAGAAGAGATTGGGCGATGACAAAATGCCAACTTTGTTCATTTATTTTGAAACCCGGGAGGAAATATTGAGCGCGGGCATGATTGTGTAATTAATAATTGACTCTTTGATAGATAAAGTATGGAACGCCATTCTGCCATACTACCGGTAATTGCTAAATAGCATGGTCTCACCGTCTATCGAACCTCTTAACCTTTGACCAGGAACAGAAAACGTTTACTGTGAATATTGAAGAAAAAAATAAATCAGCAGTTCAAAATAATCTTTTATACATACCTTGAAACAATTAAGTAATTTTATTCTCATCTATTAATCCCCAAACAATCCAGTGTTCCCCACCATCCGCATAACAAAAACAAAAATGGCTGCCAGAAAAATATCACCTGCTTATCGAACCTTTATTTTAGAAACTGTTTACTGTAACATAATACTCATAATCACGTGATTCCATCATGGGCACGCGACCTTTGCATAAGCTGAAGGGGTCAGAGCTGTCAAACATTTTTAATGTGGTACACTTTTCAATTTATGTTGATATTCTATAACGTATTAAGAGTTTTCTCATGTTTAGCATAGTTGAAGGAAAAATAAACTGTATTGACCTGTTTATGACGTATATTTCGTTTATAAAGCTACGAGGCCTTGTTTACAGACAAAGCAACGGTACTCATGATTTTATGACATAGTATGCACTTGTACATGCCTAAAAACACAACAAAATGAAAGGTTCGATAAACAGGTGAGGTTCGATAGAAGGTGAGTATACGATAAATGATAAATGCAAAATGCGTATTGATAAATGCATGTTTGCACTACTAGCACTGAACAGTGCCATTTTTAAAGTGACTGTACATTTGCTAAATGCATGTTTATTTACATGGAAGTTTATTGCTTATTGCACTATTAAATTGAATATGGCACATTTGTCAGTTACATCCATCATTTGGAACATTCCGGTTTTTTCCCTAGCAATTTACACAGTTGGCAAAAAGCATTTTGCATTTAACAAGTAACATGGCAGAATGGTGTTCCATAATAAAGTACTTGGCAAAAAAACCATGGACAGAAAGCGAGAACCACAGTTCCCATTCAGCGGTTCTCAGCATTTCATTTTAACTTTCAGCATTGAAAGTGCCGCATATATATACACATTAGCATGCACAACTTATCTGGAGCACTGCCTAATTAACTATAGTACTCAGAGAAAAAATATAGTACATGCCCAGATAAAACTGCTCTATCAGGAGCTGTTTGAAGAGGGCCTACATTATTTGCTACTTTGTCAGTTTATTAAGTTATCAAAACTGTGCCAAATTGAATTAAATTGGTGGAGAGGGGATACTTGATGTCCAAATATTTAGAGTAATTTGGGTACAGTGTTTACAAATGTCTGAGCCAGATCCATTTTATTGTTTTTGAATAAAGCTTCAAAAGTTAATATTAAACTAAACAAATCTTTTTAAAGTTCTATGCCTTCTACTATTTTCTCTTTCTGGCAGATATGGATGAGTTTGTAGTCAGTCAGTGGGAGGGAGAATATCGGTGTCCATCTGACTGCCAGGCCAATACCACTTTCACTTTGAATGTCATGCATTCTGGGCCTAGCCTCACCTCTGCTGTGATATCAGTTCCCGGACAACAGTTGCCAGTCACTGGTTCCTACGCATCCTTCAACAAAGACCTCATGTTACAGGTACATATAGAACTGTCCAGACTATTTTGATTGGATTTTTTGAAAGTTTTGTTAATAAATCAGTTGTTTGAAACTTGAAAAGTACAACAAAACCTGTCATATTTTGTGATTGGATGATCAGTTGTGCATGCAGGTATTTAATTTTTACCTGATTGATAACTTGATAATGTGTTTTAAAAGCAAATAGGAGCTGTCTGATCTGGGTTTTCTCTGTTTGCATTTAGGCATAAAAAAGCGAGATCCTTGAGAAAAAGGTTAATACTAGTGATGACCCAATTGATCACAGTACTCGTCAATCATGAAGGTTACGACATGATGATTGACAAAGGACAGGACATCGTTGATGATTTATACATAACCTTATTGAGTCCAAACTGTTTAGAAAACAGTAAAAGCCAAACAAGTGCAAACATTGATTGAATTAGGACTTTACACATTGTCACATGATTTTAACATAATCTAAGATTAAAACAGTTTACACTTAAAAATGTCATTTTTGAAACAAAGAAACTGGTTTGGATATACATTGCAAATCTAAAACCCATATTTGCCCTTAACCAAAACTCAAATAAGCCTGCCATATTAGAATTTAATCGTGATTTTTAATCGATGATCGATCACAGACATGTACCAATGATCAAGTAAAATATTTGAGTGCTATTCCCAACACAAGTTAATACAGAACAAAATTAATGTATAAAGCTTCTTTTGGATAATTTTGTATAACTTTCATCCTGTATTAAATTCCATTTGTCTTCGAATTAGACTTCTTTTGAGATGTCATTGAAGAGATGGTTTACTGTAATTTACGTTGAGATTTTTTTATTCTTATTATAGAGTCAAAATGGATTATATCGCTTTGCAAATGGCCTTGACTTTACTGCTGTGGAGTTTAACGGAAAGTTAATCACACCTGTTCATATGAGAGGAGCAGTCATATTCACCACAAGCAACAGGAAAGAGCCAGGTTGTAGTGTAAATAGGCAGGACAGCAGACAGACATGTATCATGGACATATACAGGAAATCAGGTAACCAGTATGTTAATAACAGATAGGTTTTTATACGCCCACCTAATAAAGGTGGTCGTATATTGTCGTGGCCCTGTCCGTCCGTCCGTTCGTTCGTTCGTTCGTTCGTTCGTTCGTTCGTTCGTTCGTTCGTTCGTCCGTCAACATTTTGTTTGTCCGCTGTTTTCTGGGAAAACTATTAGACAGATATTAATGAAACTTCACACAAATGTTTAATGCATCAAGATCTGAAGCTGAGTTGATTCTGAGGTTCATTTGATTTTTCATTTCAGAGTTATGGCCCTTGTCCTTAAAAAATATGCAAATAGTTTGTCCGCTGTTTTCTGGGAAAACTATATGAGAGATATTAATGAAACTTCACACAAATGTTTAATGCATCAAGATCTGAAGCTGAGTCGATTCCGAGGTTCATTTGATTTGTCGTTTTGGAGTTATGGCCCTTTTACTTAAAAAAATAATGCAAATACATGCAAATAGTTTGCCCGCTGTTTTCTGGGAAAATTATTTGACAGATATTAATGAAACTTCACACAAATGTTTAATGCATCAAGATCTGAAGCTGAATTGATTCTGAGGTTCATTTGATTTGTTGTTTCGGAGTTGTGGCCCTTGTCCTTAAAAATATGCAAAAAGTTAGTCCGTTGTTTTCTGGGAAAACTATTTGAGAGATATTAATGAAACTTCACACAAATGTTTAATGCATCAAGGTCTGAAGCAAAGTCGATTCTGAGGCTCATTTGATTTGTCGTTTCGGAGTTATGGCCCTTTTACTTGAAAAATAATGCAAATACATGCAAATAGTTTGTCTGCTGTTTTCTGGAAAAACTATATGACAGATTTTAATGAAACTTCACACAAATGTTTAATGCATCAAGATCTGAAGCTGGGTTGATTCTGAGGTTCATTTGATTTTTCATTTCAGAGTTATGGCCCTTGTCCTTGAAAAATATGCAAATTGTTTGTCCGCTGTTTTCTGGGAAAACTATTTGACAGATATTTTTGAAACTTCATACACATGTTTAATGCATCTAGACCTAAAGCTAAGTTGAGTCTGAGGATCATTTGATTAAATATTTCGGAGTTATGGCCCTTGCACTTAAAAAAATAATGCAAATCTATGCAAATATGAGGATGGCCATAACTTTTTCATTTAAAATGATATTTGCTTCAATTTTTTTATATGGTTAAACCTTAATGTGAATTTTCACATATATTGCGGGGGTTTTGATATGTCATTTTATTCTAAAGTTATGGTCCTTGAACTTTGTGTGTTTGTTGCTTTGTTAGTTGATAAATTTTTAGTTTGTCGGTTGATATAAATGAAACTTAACAACTTAACACAAATGTTTTAAGCAACAAAATTTGAAGCTGAGTTTATTTTGAGGTTCATTCAGTTTGTCTTTACAGAGTTATTGCCGTTGCACTTTGCAAAAATGAGGATTAGCTGTAACTTTTTTATTTAATAAGATATTCACTTCATTTTTTAAAAAAATAGTACCACCTTAATATGGAAATCAAGATCTGAAGCACAGATTAGAAAATGTCAACACTTATAAGGCATGTTGAATTGGAGAAAGTTTGCAAGTGGGCGTATTATGTACCGTATGCGGTACTCTTGTTCTCTTTGGCAAATGGTGCATTCTGCTTCCATTTTCATACTAGATTTTTCTTCCATTTCTTTAACCCATTATCTAATGAATATTCAATTTGTGTAAGAAGAAACAACATCACGACTACAAATTAGCTGACTTAACAAAGGCATTATGAATAATGGAAAATTTGACTTATTATATTAATAATTATATGCTTTGTTATATTTTTCTTGCCTTCAGCCTTTTGCATGCTGAAGGTCCGAAGTGAAATGGTCAATCATTGTTTAACAGTTAACAGTTCACTCATTTCCCATATTCAAATGGTTTGTTGCTGTGTTTGGTAATTCTTCATATTTGTATATTTGTTTCATCAAGAGAAAAAGTGAGTTACATATACATGTACATGCAATTCCAATAATGAGGCAAAGCTATGATGGTCCAAGTTGTGATTTTCCCCCCATACTGTTTTCAGAGAGTTTTCGAGGCTGTAACAATCGTGGCAGCTGTTGGAGATATGGACCAATGAAGAATGACTTCAAATGCTGCTGTAACAAAGGTACAATGCATATACATGTATATTCATTTCGTGTACTTCCTGTGCCATAATTTTTGTCAGCAAGCTTTTATTTAAAGTTGAAGTTTGTAATGTTGCAGAGCTGTATATTAGAAGGATCGTTTTATTATGTCCCCCAAACGAAGTGGGAGAGACATATTGTGTTTATTCCATTTCCTCTTATTATTATTCTTTCTTCTGATTCTTATTCTTGCTCTTTTTCTTCTGCTGTGAACTCGTCCGGCACATTTCTCAGTAAGCAATGGTCTGATCCTAATGAAACTTCACATGAACATTGCTGGTTATGTACAAATGTGCATTTTTTTTTAAATGTTACCATAATAACCAAATGATCGGCTCTGGTTATTCAAAATTTATTTCGATTTTTCCTGAAAATTTGTATGAAAGGATATTTTGGTACCCCAAACTCAATCTTAGGTGTTTCGAAAGAGTTGATTACCATGGTAACAAAGTGGTGGCCTTTGCTTGGTCAAAATTTAAATATTATTAGATTTTGCTGAAAATTGGTAAGTAGGGGTATATGGGTACTCTGAACTTAATGGCAGGTATTTCAAAAGTGTTGGTTGCCATGGTAAGTTGGTAACCCAGTGATGACCTGTGATTGTTGAATATGTAGATATTTTGCTAATCAATACCTGTTGTCCATTTCATTAGGGGGACATTCTGTAACAGATTCCGTTACAATTAGATATTGTTTTGCTTATTTTTCAGCTAATCATTATCTTGTTGATTCTAATTAAAATCATGGCTACCAATAAGGTAGGAGGATTTCGGTCTAGAAATATAGAAAACTTTCATAGTAGTTTCCTAAACACATTTTTCTGAACTTCTGGTAGTGATAATAGTATAAATAATACTGTATTTAAGTTAAAAGATATATTCATCGTCCGTACTGTTTTAGTGCTTTTTGTTGGATCTGCAGAAAGGCAGTATATTTTTATCTTGGGTACCAAAATTCTTCATCCAATGTGTGCTTATAACCTTTAAGTATCCACATTTCAGAGAGGTTATATAAAGATAAAGTGTTTTTTTTATGTTAACCCTTCACTTGCTATTCACGTCAATAAACCTACCTGTAAATAGTGAAGACCCAGATGAGACAGCTCCTGCAGGAGCTGTCTCATCAGGGTCTGCACTATTTACAAGTTGGTTGTGCAACCAGTGCACTCCACAGCAGTGATTGCAAAGCGAAATACTTGTACATAGTGAAGATATATGTAATTATACAACAGGGCATGGGTAAAGATGGAGAAATGTATTTTAAAATTCAGCAAGAGAAGGGTTAAGCTCAACTGTGGTACAATGTTTGTTCAAACATCGTTACAATTAATCAATTTCAGACTACACTGGAAATAATTGTGAAGAATTGATAACCACGACAACAACAACTACAACAACCACTACACCAACTACCACAACCACACCAACTACCACGACCACAACTACTCCAACCACTACAACAACTACGACCACTCCAACCACTACAACTACCCCAACTACAACTACCACCACAACAACTCCCACCACCACCACAACTCCTACCACAACAACTAAGGCCACCACTACCACAAGACCAACCACTAAAACCACAACAACAAAACCAACAACAATGAAATCTACAACCACATCCACAACCACCACAACAACTACCATCCCAACTACAACAGTGATCCCATGCACCCCAGCCAGCAACTGTTTCACCCATTACTCTTGTGACCCCCAGGGACACAGGGTGTGTCTTCCGGGGTGGACAGGGGCCAACTGTGATATCATCATTGATGGAGGGGAGGCTGACTGTGACTATTATAACTGTGAGATATTCCACAATTATTTATATGGTTGCAAAGATTACTGCTGTTGATCCTATTTAAAATAACCATTTAACCTTTACTCCATGACTATTCATGTAAGAAATAATGTACATATATGTATGAATATTAATTAGTTTAATTATTATAATGACACATGAGCCAGTAAATGTTTGGCCATGATAGAAATTGAGACCCTGATCAGAGGAACCCTATAGGAGCCATCTGATATTGGTCTACTTTGTTTGCAGAGGCATTAAATGTGTATTTATGGGGTAAAGGGTTAACCCATTCCCTCATAGGCTATTTTTAGATCCAACCACTTTAAATAAATCTACCGAAAAGGAGCATTAACTAGAGAAAAGTAAAATTTTAGAACTATGTAGTTTGAAACCATTGTGATATATAAAGCATTTGCTCCTATAGGAGCAAATGCTCTATTTATCACAATGGTTTCAACAGGTGATTTTTACAGAGGCGTAGAAAGGCGTATTTATGGAGGAAAGGGTTAATGAATGAGCACATGCATGAAAAGCCTTAAGGAGCAGTTTGATCAGTGTCTACACTATTTGCTATTGGTTTCAAAGTTATCAAACTGGTAGCATTGGCTTAGTTTGTCAGGGATTAATTTTTCAATGCTGGAATCATTTGGCTGCCATTTGCAAACAGTATAGACCCAGATAGAGCTCTTAGAGAAATCAATCAGTATTTGCAGTGCTTGTTATGCAAAAGCCTCTAGCTAAGCATTTAACACTGAATGTACTGTATTGGTAAACACTGATTTAGCCAATCCACTTTGAACATGCACCATCTGAGAATTAAGCCTGTAAGTCTCAAATGCTAAACATTGTCTCCGAGTACTACTAGTATTTGAACCTTTAATCCGTTCAAGGTTTATGATATGATTATTAATTAGCTGACTTTTATATAATAGCATCAAGTACAAGAGAGTTTTGTACCTTGTTACAAACTGTACAATCAGATCTGGGTCCATGCTTATAAAGCTTTTTAGTTGAGTCTGAGTTTGTTCTCAAGCTTTTGATTGGTCAGATTTGAGCCAAGGCTCAAATCTGACCAATCAAAAACTTGAGAACGAACCCAGACTCAACTAAAAAGTTTTATAAGCATGGATACTGTAGCATTTCATGAGACTGAGCAGACCCAGATTAGATAGCTCCTACAAGAGTCATCTGATCTGGGTGTACTAAAGACATAAAAGGGCATCTCTCTCAGGTAAAGAGTTAATACTTGTCATGCTAAAATAAATCTATGACATTGTAATACATGTATGTAATTGACTGCTTTCAGCCACTGGATTTATTCCAAGTCAGTGGAACGGCAACTACACCTGCCATGATGACAATGTGGAGAAAAGGTTTGTAATGAACATAACCCAGTCCAACACCAGCATTGGGACTCTTGGTGACTTGATCATTGACAATCACATAATATCCTATAAAGGCACATTTGCTGCCTTCTACCAGACATTTGCCATTCAGAGTAATCAGATTATTTCTGATGAGATAGGAGGAAGAAATTTCACTGGCTTGGCATTGAACGGACACTTGGAAAACCCATATTACATCACAGGAGCAGCAATTTTCACCACAGACAATGGACCTGTTACATGCCCCATGGAACTGAGAAGAGAAAAAGGTAAAAACTAATTGGTTCTAGTCTTTATTCTGACTAAAGTAAAACTCTGACTAAAGTAAAACATCTGCAATAACCGCTTTGGAAGGCGGATGATAGCTAAATGTCTTTATTAATCCTTTTCCTCATATAAACGCTTTTTCATGCCTATACAAACCGAGAAGACCAAGATCAGAGGCTCCTATGGGAGCCATCTGATCTGGGTCTGCTCTGTTTGCTTGTGGTATAATATAGATCTGATAACCCATTGTAAGACTAAAAACTTAAGCTTGAATTTAGAATTAGATGACTGGTTTCAGTTGTACTTACTCTAGATTAGATGCAGAGGAAGATGTTGAGAAGTTTTCAGAATCATCACAGTGTTGTAATGCTGATATTTATTTTGTCAGTTGTGATTCAGTAATTGTTGGTGAAATTCACCAACAATTACTGAATCACAACTGACAAAAAAATATCAGCATTACAACACTGTGACAAAATGCTGTATGAAATCACAAATAATATTAACGGTAGAACCCTTCTAATGTGACCACCATCAAGAGGTCTAACGATGGTTCATAGAGGCAGGTTGTAGCATAATGCAGGACGGAAACAATACAGAAAACTTTTATACAAACTTTCTGCATTACCTTTGTCCTGCATTAAGCAGCCACATGCTTTTACAGATATCCAAGTTTATTTAATAATAGGTAACTTTAGAGGGGTTCTACTGTATTAAATATTTCTGGCAAACATTGTGTCATTGACTTCATTTGTTTTCATGTTGCATAAGAACACTGTCTTATGGTACATTATAATGGTTTTATATAAAGGATCAAATTAGCAGTCGTTTTATGATCTTTTTTATATATTTGTTTTGCAGTGTATATAGAGTGGTGCAACACCCATGGCAGCTGCTACAGGTATGGCAAGAGGATGGAAGAGTTCACTTGCTGTTGCCTCCCAGGTATGTGGCATGTTTCATCTGTCCATATGTCCCTTGGTATTTATTGCAACTCTTGTGTATCCAACTCCTCATACACCAATGAGAGGAATTCTTTCAAAATTTCACAGATAAATGATATTGATGTGAAGATGTACATAAAGAAGAGAATGGGTGCTCCAATAATTTTTACCAGAGTTATGGGACTTGAAATTTTGTTCATTATATCATATGAAAAGTGCTTGATTTAGAGACAATATTGCCAAAGGGCATCCGTGTCCTCTGGACACAATTTTCTTGTTCTCATTTTAACCCTTTCCCTGTTTTAAAATTTATGTAAGAAAAATGGCTTAATAAATATTTGAAAACAACATATTTTTTGCCAGCATTCTTAACCAGGGATTTTTTAAACAGTGGCATAAACTGAAGAATCTGATCTATATTATTCATTTAGTAAACAGAGAAGACCCTCATCAGGGAGCTCTTGTCTGTGTCTACTCTGTTTGCAAAAGCATGGAAAGGCATTTGTATGAAGTAAAGGGTTAAGCTAACTGAAGCTTTAAAGGGGTCTACAGTAAAACCTCACTATTCCAAACACTAATATCATTGTTTAAAACGGGTAGAACCTCATTGCAGTTTGACTGTCATCTTGAAAGCTGCTTTGGGAACTTTCTGCATGACCCTCACCCTGCATTAACCCTTTCCTTCATATAAACGCCTTTTCATGCATTTGCAAACAGAGTAGACCCAGATCAGATGGCTCCTGTAGGAGCTGTCAGATCAGGGTCTACTCTGTTTGTTTATGACATGATATAGATCTGATTCTAAAGTTTTTGTCAAAGCAAAATATTCCCTTGAAACATTCACGATATAAAAATTTCAGCTAATAAATATTCATGAGGTCATTTTTTTCTTACATGGCAAGGTTAAGCAGTCACCTGCCTAAACATTTCTCAATTCTTCTGTGACATTTTATTGTATATTTTATCTCACTGACAGGATTTCATGGACCATATTGTCTACCTCCCTCCACTACATCTACAACATCCACCACAACAACTACCACCAAACCAACCACCACAGTCAAACCAACAACTACCCCTGCCACAAGCAAGCACACCACAGTCCGTACTACCCACAGACAGAAAAGAACAGTCATCCCATGTACTCCAGTCAACAACTGCACCACGCATTACTCATGCGGTCCCCTTGGACAGAAGCTGTGTCTCCAGGGTTGGACGGGACCAGACTGTGACATACTGGTGGCAGGAGGGGAAGCTGACTGCAGTGTGTTTGATTGTAAGTTTACTGTAGTTTGCCTATGAAACAGGCCTGTATTCTGTGACCAATATTCTTAGACTCAAACATTCACGCAGGGGACCAACCAAAAATGTCTGAAAATATTTTGAGTTTCAATTGTGAGAAAGTTTATGTTATTCAATCCTTGACGAGACTTTATTGTCAGTGAAGAGACTTTATTGTCAGTGAAGAGACTTTATTGTCAGTCAGTCGATCACTTTATACCATCTAGATGATCAATACTTTGAGTGCAGGAAACTTGTAAAACCCCTCTAAACCGGAAATCTAGAAGAGAAGAATTTAGCTACTTTTAGGCAGGTGGCTGCTTAATGCAGGGTAAAAGTCATGCAGAAAGCTCCTAGAGGAGCTTTCTGCATGACTTTCACCCAGCATTAAGCTAATATGCCATTTTAAAAATTAATCTAATTAATATTCATGATGTCATCATTTCTTTCATGAATATTTATGGAGTAGTAAAGGGTAAAGTAAAAACCATTTGGTAGTGTAGGATATGTAGGTTATATGAATTTCATTGTTTGAATCTTACATGTGTTGTGAAAGAGATATGACAAGGTGTTATGATATAAATAATATAATAGCAACTTTATTCAACACTTCACCTGATAGACACACCTTTTTCAAACAGAGTAGACCCAGATCAGATATCTCCTGCAGGATCTGTCTGATCAGGATCTGCATGGTTTGCTCATGGCATAACATCTATCCGACTCTACAGTTTATGTCAATGCCGAAAACTCCCTTCTTTATGTGTCGTTATTAAAATTCATTTCATTTATATTTGTGATGTCAATATTTCTTTACATTTCATTAATATTCATTATGCCAATATTTCTTTACATGCATATTCATGAGGTTAAGGGTTTGCAGAGGTTATGTACAGTCATATTTAGACAAGTCCATTCTATGTACACCTCAATAATGTTTACCAACTTCGATGTACAGCTGCAATTGTCATGCACATTTCAACCTTGAATTTTATTTTCATATGTTACATTTAACCCTTTACTCTATGGATCTTCATGTAAGAAATAAAGACATGGCTACTAACCCTTTCCCTCATATAAACGTGTTTTCACGCATTTTCAAACAGAGTAGACCCAGATCAGACGGCTCCTAGAGGAGCCGTCTGATCAGGGTCTACTCTGTTTGCTAGTGGAATTTAATAGACCTTTTTCTTTACTTTCCAAAACGGCTACAATGTTCCACTTTCCATATTTCATTATAACTATTTTGTCCATAAATATTCAATAGGTATTGAAATTTGAAATAAACATAGAACAGGGAAAGGATTAATAAGCTGACTCTTATAATGGCATATAAACACAGGAATATTTGACCGTGACAGAAACTGTAGAATCACGTCTGTATTATATAGAATCACGTCTGTATTATTTTGTAAGCAAACAGAGCAGATGCTGATCAGATGGTTGTTGCAGCAGCTGTCTGCTCTGGGTCTACTCTGTTTGCAAAGGTGCAAAAAGGCATTTTTATGAGTTAAGGGTTAAACATAGAAAAATAAAACCTTCAGAAAATAAAAAGTTGATATTTGTCTGTGTGTTACTGCATGATTCCTAACAATATAAATAACTGAGTTTCATTTTCACTGGTGACAGCTCAAGGATTTATCCCAAGTCAGTGGAATGGCAACTACACTTGTGCTGATGATAACCTGGAGAAGACTTTTGTTATGAACATAACACGTTCTAACAGCACCATCGGAACTGTTGGCGATCTCCTTATTGACAGCCATACAATCTTCTTCAAGGGAAGCTTTGCAGTTCATTTCCAGACATTTGCCTTGCAGAGTAATGCACTGATCTCTGATCAGATTGGAGGACGGAATTTCACTGGTGTCGCCCTCAACGGAAAGTTTCAAAATGCCCTGTTCATCAATGGGGTAATCTTGTTCACAACAAAGACAGGGACTGTTACAAGTTGTGATATGGAAATGAGAAGAGAAGCAGGTGAGAGGATTGGCATTTCTTCGAAACAGTGACTGAAATAAAATAAAACCTCTCTAAACTAAACTTAAAGTAAAACAGATTTTAGATCTTTTTAGGCAGGTGGCTCCTTAATGCAGTGTTTAAGTCACACACAAAGCTCTTATGTGAGTTTTCAGCAAGACTTACACCATGCATTAAACTGCCACCTGTCTTAACCCTTTCCTCCATGGCTATTCATGTGAAAAATAATGATATAATGACTTTATTAACTGCTTTTTATACGCCCGTTTGAAAAAACGGGACGTATTATGGACTGGCGCTGTCTGTGTGTCTGTCCGTCTGTCCGTCTGTAACATCTCTAACTCAAGTTCCGCTTGGTGGATCCTTCTCAAATTTTAACACAATGTTTATCTAGACATTCTACAGTAGCCTACCAAGTCCCGGTTTGTTTATCCAAGGTCAAGGTCACACAATTGGACTTAGAATTTGCGTTTAGCAAAAATGTTTACCGGTCTGTCTGTTTGTCTTGTCTGTAACATCTCTAACTCAAGTTCCGCTTGGTGGATCCTTCCCAAATTTAACCACAATGTTTATCTAGACATGCTACAGTAGCCTGCCAAGTCCCGGCTCGTTTATCTAAGGTCAAGGTCGCTTAATTGGACTTAGAATTTGCGTTTAGCATTTGCGTTAAGCAAAAATGTTAACCTCAATTTATGTGGAACAAGTCCACTTATTTACATAACACTTTGTGATAAAGCTTTGAAACTTGGAACACTTGTTCACCGTCACAACCTTCACCTGTAGGCAAGAGTAAATAACTCTGTCAAGCATTTTGACCGAATTATGCCCCTTTTTAACTTAGAATTTTTGGTTAAGGCTTTGTTAAAGTCCATTTATTTACATAACCCTTTGAGATAAAGCTTTTAAACTTGGAACACTTGTTCACCGTCACAACCTTCACCTGTAGGCAAGAGAAAATAACTCTGTCAAGCATTTTGACCGAATTATGCCCCTTTTTAACTTAGAATTTTTGGTTAAGGCTTTGTTAAAGTCCATTTATTTACATAACCCTTTGAGATAAAGCTTTTAAACTTGGAGCACTTGTTCACCATCACAAGATTCACCTGTAGGCAAGAGTACATAACTCTGTCTAACATTTTGATATAATTATGACGCTTTTTAGCTTGGAAATTTTGGTTAAGGTTTTGGTTAAAGTCCACTTATTTACATAACCCTTTCAGATAAAGCTTTTAAACTTGAAACATTTGTTCACCATCAGAAGCTTCATCTGTAGGCAAGAGTAAATACAATGTAACTCTGTCAAGCATTTAGACACAATTATGGCACTTTTTAATTTAGAATTTTTGGTTAAGGTTTTTTGTTAAAGTATTCCTATTTACAACCTTGAAACTTGGTCGCAAAATTGGACTTAGAATTTGAGTTCAGCAAATACGTTAACCCCAGTTTATGTTGAACAAGACCCCGACGGGCGTATATTGTGCCCACTGGCACTCTTGTTATAACAGGACTATGAACAAGGGCATTTTTTTTTATCATATAGAAACTGTAGAGTCAGATCTTTATTATTATATAAGCAAGCAGCAGATCATGAACAGATGGCTACTACACATGCTGTCTAATCTGGTTTACTCTGTTTGCAAAGGTGTACGTATGGAGTAAAGATTGACGTGAATATTAGGTTTAGAGAGGTTTTACTGTATAAGCAACTTCAGTAGTCAAAATGAATAAAATGGCACAAAGTGACTTTCAAGTCCAATCGAGCTATGTATTAATTATTTGACATACTTTGAAGTAAATTAGTATATTGAGAACACTCATATCAGTTGTCTTTTGAAATCACCATATTTGGAGCTAACATGTAAAACAATAGGCACTTTGCATATTCAGAGTTAGCCATTTATCTAATAAAGACACCCTTTCAGACTTTTGCAAACAGGATAGACCCAGATCAGATGGATTCTGTAGGAGCTGCCTGGTCAGGGTCTACTCTGTTTGCTTATAGGATAGTATAGATCTGATTCTACAGTTTCTGCCATGACCAAAACTTCCTTCTTCTATTTATAAACTTCTTCTATTTTTATAAACCTCTTTTATTTATAAATCCACAAAAGGTCCTAGTATGTAGTTAACCGTTTACACCATGAACATTTATACAAGAATTCAAGACTCCATGAATATTCTTTAACTGAATTATCATATTGCCGTATAAAAAAAGGAATCTTTTATGAAGGTAGTAACTGTAGAATCAGATCTGTATTATTCTATAAGCAAACAAAGCAGAGCCTGATTAGATGGTTCCTATAGGAGCCATCTGATCTGGTCTACTCTGTTCGCAAAGGTGTTAAAATGGACCACTATGAGGTGAATGGTTAAATGGCAACATTGCAGTTCACACTAGCTTTTATGGAAATGTGAAGTGCTCTGATTGGGGAAGGAATGGATCTGAAATTGTGACCCAAACCATTTTCCTGTAAATGATGAACTGAGAATGTTTAGCCCTTTCCTCCATAAATATGCCTTTCTATGCCTCTGTAAAAATCACCTATTGAAACCATTGTGATTAATAGAACATTTTCTCCTGTAGAAGCAAATGCTCTATTTATCACAATGGTTTCAAACTACGAAATTCTAAGTTTCCTTTTCTCTAGTTAATGCTCCTTTTCGGTAGATTTATTCAAAGAGGTTGGATCTAAAAATAGCCTATGAGGGACTGGGTTAATCTTTTACCAGATAGAAAGGCTTTTTGATGTCATTGTAAACAGAGTAGACCATGATCTGATGATTACTTTAGGTGCCATCTGATCAGGATCTGCTCTATTTGCTTTTGGAAATATATATATGATTCTACAGTTTCTGCCATGACCAAAAATTTATTTGTTATAAACATTATAAAAATTCAGCTAACAAATATTCATGATGTCATTATATCTGACATGAATATCATGTATAGGTAAAGCATTTTACTAGTAATCTACTAGATTTCTTTGGGTCTTAGAGTTTAATCCCTTTTTCCTGATGGGATTTGTTTTTCATTGAGAAACACAGGTTGTATACTATGAGCTGATAAATTTGTAAATGAAATGTTATTGTACATGTTATGTGTGTTCCCTTGTCAATTAAACTTTTTCATTTCCAGTTTACATCGACTGGTGTAGCTCCCATGGCAGTTGTTACAGATCTGGAAGAAAGAGAGATGAATTCATGTGTTGCTGCAATAAAGGTAATTAATCCATTACTTCATACGTACACTTATTTAAACTTGTGCAAAGGTAGTACAGTAAAACCTCTCTATAACGGCCACTAAATTGTGTTAATTAGTATTTAGGACAGGTGGCTGCTTAAAGCAAGGTGAAAGTAAAACAGAACGCTCCTATAGGAGCAAAAAAAATAAAATGATTGGGACACAATTTTGCCATACATTTGTACAACTGATAGTATGAACTTTGTTCAGATACATCCCTCTATTATAGAACTAATGTGTACAAGATACTTATCCAAGCTTGGCAAAAACCGCAGAATAGTTATATTGTGAAAAATGTACAGTCAGTCATTTGGGCAGATCCAGATACTCTTTTTCCTGTGACACTGGCTATTTATGTTTTACTGGCATTTTCTTAACCCTTGCTTCACAGATATGCCTTTTTAAACACATTTGCAAACAAAGTAGACCTAGATCAGATGGTTCCTATAGGATATTCTCAGTTTGTTTATAAAATGATACAGATCTGATAGAACAGTTTCTGCCATGGCTTAAATTGCCTGTGCTCATATGCCATTATAAAAACTCATTTAACTCTTTGCTTCATAGGCTGTTTTTAGACCCAACCTCTTTGAATGAATCTACCAAAAAGGAGCATTTACTAGAGAAAAGGACATTTTTAGAATGTTGTTGTTCTAAAACCATTGTGATAAATAGAGCATTTGCTCCTAAGGAGCAAATGCTCTGTTTATCACAATGGTTTCAAAACGTGACCTTTACAGAGGTATAAAAAGGCGTATTTATGGAGGTAAGGGTTAATTACTATACATGGTGATATTTATTTCTAACATATATATTCATCAAGAAAAGGGTTAACAGGAAACGTTTAATTGCTTTTGAATTTTGATGCATTTAATGGTAAGGTACGCATTTCAAATAAAAATGCAAAAAGAAAATTAAGTATATTGAGCATGTATAATTAGAGAATAATTTTGGTTGTATAATGATACAAAAATATATATATTGCGTTTCAGGATATGAAGGAAGAACTTGTGCAAAAATGACTACAACAACAACAACCACTACAACAACAACGACTACTCCAACAACAACAAGCACTACTACAACAACCCCGACAACCACTACCACAACTACCCCAACCACGACATCAACAACCACAACTACCCCAACCACAACATCGACAACCACAACTACCCCAACCACGACTACAACTACCCCAACCACGACTACAACTACCCCAACTACGACATCAACTACCACTACAACTCCGACTACAACATCAACAACTACCACCACTCCAACTACAACATCAACTACCACTACCACTCCAACAACAACTTCAACCACCACCACCACTCCTACAACCACCACCAAGCCTACTACAACTTCCACAACAACAACTACAACAACCACCAAACCTACAACTACAACCACAACAGCTCGACCAACCACCACCGCTTCCACCATCATCACTACCCACAGACAGAAGAGGACTGTGGTACCATGCACACCAGCCAATAACTGCAGCACACACTACACATGTGGCCCCCAGGGACAGAAGGTTTGCCTACCGGGATGGACAGGGTCAAGCTGTGACACTCTTATTAACCAGGGACAGGCTGAATGTGACAATTTCTTGTGTAAGTAACAAGCATAGTAGAATTTCTGATCAACTTGATGAATGTTTATGGGGGTCTTTAAAAGCAAATGTCTGCTATTGTGCATAACAAAATTAATGCAGAAAACCTCTGTGGGTGCTTTCTGCTTAAATTTGTTTTGCATTCAGTTATAACACCATAATATGAAAAGATTTTCATTTACCTTCAGCCAAATCTCACAAATCGGATCTATTAGGAGAGAAGGATTACTAACTGTTTAGACAGGTGACTGATTAATACACAGGAGGTTTCTGTATGATATTTACCCTGTTTTAATCCTGTCTTTACCACCTGTCTTAAAGACCAATAATGATTCTCATTTGAGTATTAAGATTGGCCAGGTTTTATTGAACAGGCTTGGAAGGTGATGTTCAACCAGAGTCTGCTATGTCTATCATTCATACTGCACTCTTTTCACCATTTGAAATCTGATATTCTCTGTAAAAGACTTCAATATCAGAAAAGTGTTTGGTATGAGAATTGATACAAGTTCATATGGATACAACAATGATTTATTCCATTAAAAGAAACCTCTAAACCATTCTATACCTTAATTGTGACTTTATCTGCCAGATCTTGATGTCTCTATCAGGATCCAATATGCTTTATTCTCTAATTCTGGTTAAGAGAATCTGTGCAGTGACTGCTATAATTAAGGTTATACAAAAAAGTACAATGTGGCACAGTTTTGCTCTAAGTACACAAAAATTATATTTTAAGTGGCCATTAAAAGAAGTCTTGGCCTCAGGGATAGGTGATATCTTAATCATTTAATGAAGGACAACAATAATGCAAAAATGTTCGAAAGGAGATTTTTACATTAATTTTGCCCTGCACTGAACAACCACTAGATTTTAAAGACCCCTGTGTTGATCCGTAAGTGATTGCTTAAATCTGGTTTCACTCATTAATGACTCAAATGTTACAATACTATTCAGAATTAATTTAAAAAGTGAACAGGACATTTAGTTAAGTTTTGGTAAACTTCTGCAATCAAATAAATGGTTCATAGACAAACAATGTACTCAAAGAGCAGCCAGTTAAGGTCTGCACTGTTTTCTGATACCAAACAATATCAATGGTTTTTACCAGAATATATTTTGTTTACAAGTTTCAAACTTCAATTTGTAGTAGTTTACTCCCATATTATATGAGAGCAAATGGGTGAAAAACAAATCTTGTACTTTCTTAATGCAGTAAATGGTTTCAAATAAAATGTTGAATGTGATTTTGTCTCAACTGTTTTACAGATGATGAGTTTGTGCCTAGTGAGTGGTACGGCAACTACACATGTAATGATGACATGATCGAGGTGAAATTCCGTATGAACATTACCCAATCTTCCAGCAGTATCGGCACAATTGGTGATGTGTCCATAGATGGCCACATCCTCCAGATGAATGGGAGCTTTGCCTCCTTCTTCCAGACTTTTGCTCTTCAAAACAAAGACGTTATCACCACAGAGATTGCACGAAGAAACTTCACAGATTTTACGCTTAATGGCAAAATCCAAACTCCATATTTCATCAATGGTGCTGTGATCTTCGCAAGCTCCACAGGAAAAACAGAATGTCAAATGGAATTGAGGAAAGTCAGATGTGAGTTTGTCATTAGAACAATCACTGAAGTCAATATTTAATCCTTTACATAATGAGTAATATTGTAAGAAATAATGACATTAAGAATATTTATTGCCTGAGTTTTTAGAATTGAATATGAACAATTGTTTAACCCATTCCCTAATATTGACGACTTTTGACGACTCTGTAAAAGTCACTTTGTGAAACATTGTGATAAATAGAGCATTTGCTCCTATAGGAGCAAATGCTCTATTTATCACAATGGTTTCAAACTACAACATTCTAAAATTTTCCTTTTCTCTAGTTAATGCTCCTTTTCGGTAGATTTATTCAAAGAGGTTGTATCTAAAAATAGCCTATGAGGTAATTGGTTAACCATGGCAGAAACTGTAGAATCAAATTTATTTAATTCCATAAACAGAGTCTTTTCTGATCAGATGACTTATACAGGCACATCTTAGGCTCACTCTGATTGAAAATTGTTTGTATCAGGTAAAGTTTGGTAAGGCATTACAAAGTGACATTTAATATATAAAATATGCATGAAATAACTGGTAAATATTGTGAAAGAGCAAATAGGATGTGGTTTCATTATTGGGGCATGAAAATAGGTCATGTAAACTTCAAGCAAAACAGTTACTGTTTCAAGCCATTATTAACCTATTAACACTTTCCTTCATATAAATACCCTTTCACTCATTTGCAAACAAAGTAGACCCAGATTAAGGTCTGCTCTGTTTTTGCTTATGAAATTATAAATGTCAATACCAAACAATGGTTTCACATTACAAAATTCTAAAAGTTTACTTTTCTCTAGTAAATGCTCCTTTTGGGTAGATTCATTCAAAGAGGTTGGGTCTAAAAAATAGCCTATGGAGGAAAGGGTTAACCCTTTGAATGTGGGAAATAAATGTACTGACATTTGCAAACAGTGTTGACCCAAATCAGAAGGCTCCTAAAGGAGCCATCTAAATTAGGGTCTGCACTGTTTATCATATAAAACCCTCTTGCAAAATACAGCCTTTCATTTTGAAAGGACTCTTGGTCTTTAAACAATAATGGACCATTTTAGCATTCAAATGTTTCATCCTTTACTCTATATAGAGACACATTTTAATATCTTGGCAAACGGAGTATAACCAGAACCAATGGCCCCTGAGCCGTCTGATCAGGATCTATTCTGTTTGCTTATGAATAGTATAGACCTAATTTTAAAATTTCTGTCATCTTCTTAGTTATAGATGAGAAGTATATTGTTCTATCCAACTGTTTTGTTTCTCAGTTAACGCTTTCCCTCATATTGACGACTTTTGACGACTCTGTAAAAGTCACGTTGTGAAACCATTGTGATAAATAGAGCATTTGCTCCTATAGGAGCAAATGCTCTATTTATCACAATGGTTTCAAACTACAAAGTTGTAAAATTTTCCTTTTCTCTAGTTAATGCTCCTTTTCGGTAGATTCATTCAAAGAGATTGTATCTAAAAATAGCCTATGAGGTAATGGGTTAAGCAATATGTGTGATTGTTAAGAAATATGGAAGATATTCATGTGTTATTTTTTCTCTCTCTCCAAATTTCCAGTGTTCATTGACTGGTGTAACAGCCATGGTAGCTGCTACAGGTATGGCCAGCAGAGGAAGGAGTATGTGTGTTGCTGTGATACACGTAAGTTTTGTGTCCAAAATCCTACTTCTTTAGCTACAGACTAGGATATAGATGTTGTATGTGAACTTTGTACCCTTGTTAGCTTTGATAAATCAGTAAAATCAAAATAAAGTCAATACATTTTGAAGATGACAAAAAATTTACAGTGATTATTATTTCATTAAAACTTTTTTATCACTGGATTTTCAAATGGACTATTTCAATATTCAAACGAGTCAAGCTTATCGTGAATATTCAGGCTTTTTTTTTTCAAAGAAAAGTATAACATGACTAACAGTAAAGGCTCTGATGAGAGGGTTCTTCTAGGAGCCCTCTTATCTGGGTCTACACTATTAGCAAGGGATATTAGTGACTGATTTCCCCGCACTGAAAGTGTTAATTTGTTGTCACCTTAGTAAGTTTGAGCAGGCTCTCAAGTTTGCAAGATATAGAGGATCTTACGTGAGTGTTCATTACAAATTGTTTTTATGAGATGAGTTTACTATAATAATATGACACAAGCTTTAGTTGTGTTATCGATTTTTCAGATTACACCGGGCTGGGATGTGAAATCCATCTAACTACTACCACAACTACTACAACAACCACTACCACCCCGACAACCACAATGACATCTATCCCATGCACTGCAGCCAATAACTGCAACACTCATTACTCTTGTGGCCCCTTTGGAAGACGAGTATGTCTACCAGGATGGACAGGTCCCAACTGTGACATCCTAATTGACGGAGGAGAGGCTGACTGTGACAACTTTGATTGTATGTATAGATCAATGCCGTCCACGTTTTTCAGGATTTAACCCGCTACCAGATAAATATTTGTTTATGAAATAATGACACTAGGAATATTTATTAGCTAAATTTTTCATGTAGTATATGAACACACAATAATTTTGCCATTTTAGAAACTAGAATCGGATCTATATTTTCAAAAGCAAACTGCAGACCCTGATCAAATAGCTCCCAGCATGAGTCGTCTGATTTGGGTCTTCTCTTGACACAAGGAGTCAAAAAGCACTTCTGTCAGGTAAAGGGTTAAACCTGTCTTTAGTTTTATACACCAATCTTTAAACAAAACATACTGGAACACCCATGGCAGGCAGTAGTGGCGGTGTCAAATTTTTTTTCCAAGTCAAACAGTTTTTATTCAATCTTCGCCAAAGTCATTAAATTATGTGTTGTCATAAATATCTGCCTGATTTGACAACCATTCAAATATCCCCAGCCACTTTAGAGTTAAGGCCTATTGTAAACAATTTACAGTGCCTAGAAGACTGCTGTGTTCATAAGGTTATTGGTGTGAATTCCCTAGGCTATTTTGGCCTTGTTCACTCTCTAAGTCAATCAGTTTTTATTTGATCTTTTACAAACGTCATGAAATTGTATGTTTCCATATTATCTCAGCTAGGATTGATAATCGGTCAAAATACCTGTCATTTTACTGTAATGTAGTAAACTGTGATGTTCATCATACATGTACTTTCAGACCTATTTAATTCAAACTGCTTTTATATCTAATAGTTGATGGTTTTGTACCCAGTGAGTGGAATGGCAACTACACATGCCAGGATGACAATGTCGAAATTTTGTTTGTCATGAACATCACCCAGTCTAACACCAGCATCGGGACATTTGGTGATCTTCTGATCCAGGCTCATAACCTCTCAATGCAAGGCAGTTATGCTGCCACTTTCAAGACCTTTGCTCTACAGAGCTTTGACCTCATAGCTGATGAGATAGCTGGCAAAAACTTCACCAAGGTCACGCTTGATGGCAAAATTGTAAGCCAAGTGTTCATTGAAGGGGCTATTCTGTTCTATACTGACAATGGTACTGTTTCCTGCCCAATGCAGATGAGACGCCAGGCAGGTAAGTCGATTTTGTCCTGCACTTGAACATATAGGACTGATTTCATGATACACAAATTTCATTTATGATCAAAGAATAGAGTGTATGTTGTTACTCATTACCATTCTGTCTATGCTTACTTTATTGACCAATTCATTTTTTATTTGGAGGATTAAGGCCCTACTTAAACCTTTACCTTTAATCATGGCACCCATCAGTTTGCTAATTTTCTCTTTATTGTTTTATACAACAAGTTACTACACTACTAGAATCAAACGTTCAAATGTACAGCTCTACAGTAACTCTTATAACATATAACACCTGTTACAGTTAAAATTATATTTGTAAAGACTTTATCAAGCTCTCATTTTGGAATGGTTTTAATTCAATCTTATAAGTAAAGAGAGCAGAGCCAGATCAAATGACTGCTACAGAAATGACTGATGTGGGTCTGCTCTCTTTGCAAAGGCCTCAAATGACATGTCAATGAGGTAAAGTGTGAAAGCCAGTTAGTAGGGACATCCATGTTTAACCCATTCCCTCATAGGCTATTTTTAGATCCAACCAGTTTGAATAAATCTACTGAAAAGGAGCATTAACTAGAGAAAAGGAAAAAAATAGAATTTTGTAGTTTGAAACCATTGTGATAAATAGAGCATTTGTTCCAATAGGAGCAAATGCTCTATTTATCACAATAGTTTCAACAGGAGATTTTTACAGAGGTGTAGAAAGCCGTATTTATGGAGGAAAGGGTTAATGAGTAAATACACTTTGTCTTCAGAACGTAGTTTTCAAAAAATGCGATGAATATGGAATTAAAGTGCAAATAAATCTCTTATAATAGATGTAACTCAATTTTTCTTGTTTCATTTACAGTGTCCATTGACTGGTGTAGCAACCATGGTAGCTGTTTTAGAAACAGCAGATTGCGCTCTGACTATACCTGCTGCTGCAATCAAGGTAGAGTAGTCATGTGCCTTAATCCAATTATAGTAACTTCCTAGTTGAAATCACTGTCTTGTTCAAATGAACACTCTGATAACAAATTTTGTTGCTAATTTGTTCCTAGTTAATGTAATGGCGCAAAAATTATTAATTAGAGCATAAATGTAATGTGTTGTGAAGAAGACCAAGTCTCCTAATGGATAGACCCTATACCATAATTCTTATCTGCATGTTCATGTCTCCTCTGTAACTCAGTCATACACAAAAATATTTTGAAAAAAAACAAAACTGTCTGAATGTTTATCAGTTGGAGGCGATGTGTCATGAACAGGACACAGGCTCCTGGGATTAAAGTCAGAGGCACAAACATAGTATGATATATTGATCCAGTTACTTTCTACAGAAGGTATACTGCAGATGCATGTTTCAGTTACAGTAACATATCTTATTTTGCGCAATATTTATTATAGACTATAAAGGTAGCAGGTGTGAGACCTCAGTTACGACACCAACAACTACCACCACCACAACCACCACCACAACCACCACTCCAACCACAACAGTAATTCCATGCACCCCAGCCAGCAACTGTAGCACCCACTACTCTTGTGGCCCCCAGGGACAGAAGGTGTGTCTTCCAGGGTGGAGAGGGGCCAACTGTGACAGCCTCATTGATGGAGGGGAGGCTGACTGTGACAACTTTGATTGTATGTGCAAGTTTAAGAAATATATCTGGAATAGCTGTTTGATCAAAAGCATACATTACAGTAGAATCTCTAAAACCAGTTTCCTTGTACATACCCTATTAATGCCTTTGCAAAAAGACTAGACCGAGATTAGGTGGCTCCTGTTGGAGCCATCTGATCAGTCTGTTCTGTTTGTCCTGTTCTGTTTGCTTATTGTGTATTATAGATACTTCAGTGTCAAAACATTCCTGTGTCATTGTAAAAATGCATCTACTTAACCCTTTCCCTCATAGGCTATTTTTCTTGGAAAAAAATCTACCCAAAAGGAGCATTAACTAGAGAAAAGGAACATTTTAGAATTTTGTAGTTTGAAACCATTGTGATAAATAGAGCATTTGCTCCTATAGGAGCAAATGCTGTATTTATCACAATGGTTTCATAAAGTGACTTTTACAGAGGCGTAGAAAGGTGTATTTATGGAGGAAAGGGTTAATATTCACGAGGTAAAAAGTTAAAAAAGTATGTAAATAGAGGAGGTTTGTTAAATGCCTTTACATGATAATCCCACATTTTTACAACTTTGTAATCATTAGACTGATCTTGTAGAAGCCATCTGATTTGGGTCTAATCTGTTTGCCAGTGCATCTAAATGGGCTTCTATTAGGTCAAGGGTTAAATCATGTTTTGAGAATATTATACACACCTGTGCATATACTTTCCATTATGAAAATTTCTCAGTGTGACAATATCGTAAACATGTAAATAGACTTTGACAAAACAAAGATGCTTGCTTTTCTGAAAAGAACTTGGAAAGCTATATTTAACCTTTCCTTGCTGAATATATACATTGTACATGTAAGAAATAATTGACATCATGAAATTTTAATTAGCTGAATTTTTATAATAGCATATGTACACAGCATCTTTTGGTACTGGTAGAAACAGTACAATGAGATCTTTTATAATTTCATTAGCAAACAGAGCAGACCCTGATCAGACATCTCCTACAAGAGCCTTCTGATCTGGGTTTACATGTACACTTATTGCAAAGACATATGAAAACCATTTATATGAAGGAAAGGGTTAACTCCAGAAGAAGGCTGAACAGAATTGAAACGTTGAATGAATAAGTATTTAACCATTTTGCACTCATTCCTTTATTACTTATAAATGCTATGAAACTGAAAACCAAATTGCTGTTCATGACATAAGACCTGACCTACTGATACATAAAAATCTTGAATTTCTCATCCAAGTCCTATTTTGCTGCTGCTCATTAGAATTGTGTTAGACGGGTGAGTAATGACATGGTAGGGCTTGGTGGAGAAATATGAATAATATTTTAATTAGGTTTCCTGAATATTCCTTTGATCTTCAACTCTGTGATACTTAATACCTACAGAACTGTCATTTAACAGTAATTTGATAAAATATAATGTTTATATACATGTATTTTCACACCTTTTTAATTCAAACTACTTTTACATTTAAAAGCTGATGGCTTTGTACCCAGTGAGTGGAATGGTAACTACACATGCCTAGATGACAATGTCGAAATTTTGTTTGTCATGAACATCACCCAGTCTGACACCAGCATCGGGACATTTGGTGATCTTCTGATCCAGGCTCATAACCTCTCAATGCAAGGCAGTTATGCTGCCACTTTCAAGACCTTTGCTCTACAGAGCTTTGACCTTATTGCTGATGAGATAGCTGGCAAAAACTTCACCAAGGTCACGCTTGATGGCAGGATTGTGAGCGATGTGTTCATTGAGGGCGCTATTCTGTTCTATACTGACAATGGTTCTGTTTCCTGCCCAATGCAGATGAGACGCCAGGCAGGCAAGTCCTTTTTATCCTTTACTTAACCCATTCCCACATAGGCTATTTTTAGATCCAGCCTCTTTGAATAAATCTACCGAAAAGGAGCATTAACTAGAGAAAAGAAAAAAAAATTAGAATTTTGTAGTTCTGAAACCATTGTGATAAATAGAGCATTTGCTCCTCAGGAGCAAATGCTCTATTTACCAAAATGGTTTCAAAAAGTGACTTTCACAGAGGTGTAGAAAGGCGTATTTATGGAGGAAAGATGCAGGACTGATTTCATGGTATTCAAATTTTGATTGGTATGGTCTTGCCATCAGAGAATAGAGCATAATTTTGCTGTTACCTTGTTAACTATTTCAGTGACCAGTTAATGTTTCAGTGGAAGGGGCACTGGCCCTTTTTCTGCCAGTTACCCTTTGCCTGGTGAATAATCCTGGCAGGCAACACTCATTGTAGATACCAATTAACCCATTTTCTTATACTGTTATATAAAACAAATGAATACACTGATATGACAGATGGTATAGAATCAGATCTAAGATATTGTTTAAACATATAGAGCAGAGCCTGACCAGACAGCTGTGAAATGTGGGTCAGCTCTGTTTGCAAAGTTGTCAAATGACATATTTATCAGGTAAAGGATTAAAGCAAGCAAGCAGGGATGTGTTAAGTGAATAAAGTCGTGTAGTCTTCATGAATTTCAGAAAGTAATTTTCATATATTGAGATAAACATATCTTTAAAGTGCAGCGTACAAATAAAATGAAACTTTTATTACTAATTGTTATAACTGAATTTTCCTGTTTCATCTTCAGTGTCCATTGACTGGTGTAGCAACCATGGTAGCTGTTTTAGAAACAGCAGATTGCGTTCTGACTATACCTGCTGCTGCAATCAAGGTAGAGTAGTCAGTCATGTGTCTTGAACTACAGCACTCTTCAGGCTATTACTTGATAACTCATAGATGACAGTTTGAATCCAGATATTGAGATGCAGTGATACAACTACCTCTCGTTTGAGTTTCTATTAATTCTTTTGAAGAGGCCCAGATAAGAAGTATCAATTAAAACGTTCTCAAGAATAGCTCCTTTATTTCTTCATCAAACCTTCGGTTGTGATGACTCTTTAGAAACATCTCTTTGAGTTGACTCTAAAAAATGGTCACAACATAGGATTTGGTGGAGAAATGGTATTTAGTATTTGATTTCACACCTTAGAATGGCTGGTACAAGATATCTTTTGATCCTTTACCAGTTGAAACAGTGGGGTCAATTTGAATATCAGTGAATCACAGCAATAGTAATTACAGTAAAACCTCTCTATAATGACCACTAAATTGTGTTAATTAGTTGGTATTTAGGGCAGGTGGTTGCTTAAAGCAAGGTGAAAGTAAAACAGAACGCTCCTATAGGAGCGTTCTGTTTTACTTTCACCTTGCTTTAAGCATCCACCTGCATTAAACACAAAATACTTGATGTAATAAAGTGGTCGTTATAAAGAGGTTTTACTGTATAGTAACTTCCTAGTTTGAGATTGTTATCATTTCCAAATAAACACACATAGCATGATTATTCATACAAAATTTCTGTCTGTACATCTATATTTTGTCTGTTCCATAGTTTGTTTAATACATTGTAGGATATTGAAATAAATGATGCAGATATTTACCAGTTTTAGTGTTGGGAACAGGACACTGTTTCCTCAGGCCATGGTCAATGTCGCTTTGATTGGCAAACCTTAATGCTTAAAGACTTCTTTTCTGCACGTCCATGTGCCATCTGTAACTCAGAGAGGATATTGAACAAATTGTTATACATTTTCTTCATTTGGAGGCTGCGTGTCGTAAAATAGATCCAGAATCCTGAGGTATAGGTCAAGGCCACATACTTAGTGTGTTCTGTTGATTTCTGTAGAAGGTGCACTTTGTAGGCATGTGTCAGTTTCAGTGACCTTGATTTTATGCAATTTTTATTGTAGATTATAAAGGTACCAGGTGTGAGACCTCACTTACTACACCAACAACAACCACCACCACAACTACAACCACTACCCCAACCACAACAGTAATTCCATGCACCCCAGCCAGCAACTGTAGCACCCACTACTCTTGTGACCCCCAGGGACACAAAGTGTGTCTTCCAGGGTGGACAGGGGCCAACTGTGACAGCATTATCAATGATGGGGAGGCTGACTGCGACAACTTTGATTGTATGTTCAAGTTTAAGATATAGATTTGTGTTAGCTCTTTGATCAAAATCACAGTAGAATCTCTCTAACTCTTTACCTCACAGACAGGCCTTTAAATGCCTTTGCAAGCAGACTAGACCCAGCTCAAACAGCTCCTATAGCTGCCACCTGAAAGGGATCTGCTCTGTTAGCATATGGAATAATACAGATCTGATTCTACAGTTTTTTCATTGACAAAAGTTCCTGTGTTCTTAATGCTATGATAAGAGTTCATCTTCTTAATATTATTTATGATGTATGTATATTCATGAGGTAAAACATTAAAACCACATCTTAGTGAATTAAGGGTTTTATTTAAAGGCAGGTGGCTTCTTACCCCTTTACACTATAATCCCAACTTTTTTAGACCTTTGTGAATGGAGTAGACCCAGATCAGATAGCTCTTGTAGATGCTGTCTGATCAGGATCTGCTCTGTATGCTGGTTACGTATGTTACAGATCACTACAGTTTTCTATGGCAATATAAAATACAATAATTATAATTATATATCTCAGAAATGGTTTGGAGTTCTATTAAACTTTGCTTAAAGTACCATTAGGGATGCAGCCGAGCAAGTATCACTGATACTTACGTTTGTACATTAGAGTTATAGTCCATGGTTTGTGAAAAACTTAACCTTTTTGTCTGTCTGGAGTCATATCTCAGAAATGGTTTAATGTTTTTCTATGAAACTTTGTATGCTGGTTTAGTATTATAAGAAAATGCAGTCTGGCATATTTCACTAATATTTAGCATAGAACACCAGAGTTATTGTCATTTGTTTGCCAAAAAGTTAACCTATTTGTCTGTCACGAGTCATATCTCACAAATGTTTTGAAGTGTGTAAATGTTTAGTACTATAAGGAGATGCAGCCCTGCAGATGTCACTTACATTGATCTTTGAACACCAGAACTATAGCCCTTTTGTTTTACAAAATTTTAACTTTTTTTGTTGGCATGCTCAATAACAGTTAAATTGTTGGCTGTATAAAAAGTAATACATATTTGCAGACAAATCAGCTGGATTTGTTCCCAGTGAGTGGTATGGCAATTACACATGCAGAGACGACAACCTGAGAATTAACTATATCATGAACATAAGTCAGTCCAGCACCAGCATCAGCACAAAGGGAGAGCTTGACATTGTTGGCCATCACTTGTTGATGTCGGGGAGCTATGCCTCTGTATTCCAAGACTTTGCTCTACAGAGCCAGAGCTTGGTCAGAAATGAGATATCGGGGAAGAACTTCACTAAAGTGACGCTGAATGGGCACTTTGAAAGCTCTGTCTACATTACGGGAGCAGTTATCTTTTTCACAGACAGCGGGAAATTTACATGTCCGATGGAGATGAGAAGGGTCAGATGTAAGTTGTGTTTTTCCAGTCCTGGTCCTAAACCGTAGTGACGTATCCTAACTTCTTTTTAAAAAAACAAAGTAAATTTGGTGCTTGTTAAAAAGATTACCCTTACCCTTTCCTTCATATAAATGTATTTTCAACACATTTGCGAACATATTAGACCCAGATTAGGGTCTGCTCTGTTTGCTATGGAATTATAAAGATATGATCCTACAGTTTTTGTTCAATTGTCTATAGTATACCATTACTCCATATACATGTTTATCATGCAACGTCACGAAATACAGTCACTTCCTACTAGCATAATATTTTCCACGTCGACGCTGTATTTTGTGAGGTATAGTGCATGTGTACTGACCCCACTGGGATGCAAGTTTGGTTCAGCCAATAGGAGGAAAACAGAAGGACGAAAAAGGCATAATTAAACATAAACATCAAATTTAACACATTTGCTCACCTTTGTCTCAACTATTTGTCCAGATAAAAGGATTAAATCAAGTTTGTTTATGTTGTAAAAGTCGATGACGTCACTGCACGCCCACATGACGTCACATATATCGCACTTACATGTATTTTTATTCAGGGGACGAAACCGCTTTAGCAATCTTTCTTTTTCTTCATTTTCTCCATTTTTCTGGGTGTAAAAGAATTACTATGCTAGTAGTTTGGAAGTTAAGCTGTATTTTGGCTCGTCAGAAAAGTAGTTAAATGCTCGCCAAGGCTGGCATTTAGCAACTTTTCCAACTCGCCAAAATACAGCTGAACTTCCAAACTACTAGCATAGTAATTCTTATATATACACCTTTTAACACCTTTGCAAACAAAGCAGACCTGATTTTGCCATCTGAGTAAAATCTGCTCCGTTTGCTTATGAAATAATATTGCTCTGATTTCAACAGTTTCTGCCATGGCTAAAACTTCTTGTGCTCATATGCCATTGTATACTTTTAGCAAATCAATATTAATGACATCATAATTTGTTACTTTAATATCCATAGAGTAAAAGGTTAAGCAAGCAGAGAAGACCCTGATCAGACTGCTGCTACAGGAGCCATCTGATCTGAGACTACTCTGTTTGCAGAAGTGCCAAAAGTTGTCTCTATGGGGGAAAGGGCTAAGCAGCCATCCACCTTTAACCCTTTCCTCCATAAATACGCCTTTCTACGCCACTGTAAAAGTCACATTTTGAAACCATTGTGATAAATAGAGCATTTGCTCCTAAGGAGCAAATGCTCTATTTACCACAAAGGCACAATGGTTTCAAAACTACACATTTCTACACTTTTCCTTTTCTCTATTAAATGCTCCTTTTGGTTAGATTCATTCAAAGAGGTTGGGTCTAAAAATAGCCTATGGAGACATGATTGCTTATTGAGCGGTTGCTTTAACCCATTATGTAATGAATATTTATGTCATGACATCATGAATATCAATTAACTGAAATCTTATAATGACATACACACATGGGAATGTTTGACCATGACAGATAATGTAGAGCCAACCCTATATTATTCCATAAGCAAACACTCCAGTCTAGACTGTGATGAGACAACTCCTACATTAACTGTCTGATCTGGGTCTGCACTGTTTGCAAATTGGTTAGTATGCCTGTTTATAAAGTTTAGCACTTTATCTGCGACTTTTGTGATACAAACAATGTGGATCCAGATTAGACAAGGGGTCACTCTGGGTCTCATCAGGAGTCACTGTTGTCAACCTGACACTGTTTTATACAACAAATGGAATAACATGTGCTTTTAGAATTGAAGCAGATGACAATATGTGCAGATGACAAATGCTTTGAGTCTAGAAGGTAACGTGATAACACTATAAAACCATGTCCTGTGTAGAACAGATTGATACAAACAAACTGTTCAAAGAAGAATCAACAAACCATTTATAAAATAATGTGTGTATTTCTTCATTTAAGTGTTCATCAACTGGTGCAGTGGAAAAGGCAGCTGTTACAGAGAGGGTAGACAGATGAGCCAGGTAAAATGCTGCTGTAATCCAGGGTACCTCGGCCAGTCATGTGAGATGTCTCTGACCTCTCCATCAACATCGACTACCACTACAACCTCAACCAGCACCAGAACCACTACTACACCAACAACTACAACCAAACCCACGACAACATCTACAACCACTACTCCAACTACAACCACTACTCCAACTACAACTACTCCAACTACCACAACTACAACCACAACTCCAACTACCACCACTACTCCAACTACAACCACAACTCCAACTACCACCACTACTCCAACTACCACTACTACTCCAACTACCACTACTCCAACTACCACTACTCCAACTACTACCACTACTCCAACTACTACCACTACTCCAACTACAACCACAACTCCAACTACCACCACTACTCCAACTACAACCACAACTCCAACTACAACCACTACTCCAACTACCACTACTCCAACTACAACCACTACTCCAACTACCACAACAACAACCACTACTCCAACTACAACCACTACTCCAACTACAACAACTACACCAACTACAACTACCACCCCAACTACAACATCAACCACCACCACAACTCCAACAACTACCTCTACAACCACAACTACTACTACCCCGACAACTACAACAACTCCTACAACAACAAGTACTACTACTTCTACCACAACAAAACCAACTACAACAGTGATTCCTTGCACACCAGCCAGCAACTGTATCACCCACTACTCTTGTGACCCCCAGGGACACAGGGTGTGTCTTCCAGGGTGGACAGGGGCCAACTGTGACCGCATTATCGATGGAGGGGAAGCTGACTGTAGTGTCTTTGACAGTAAGTCTTTGATGCTCGTTTTCATAAATCAAATGCTGGACCAAAGAAAGTATTCTCTCATGTTTTGTTTTCTGTTTAAAATCTATATTCTAACATGGATTTACTTGCCTTTATTTGAGAATAAGATTTAACCATTTATTCCATAGATATGCCACAGGTGGCGGTGGTCTAGTGGTAACGCGCTTGACTATCAGTCCGGAGGTCCGGGGTTCAAATCCCGGTCTCTCCCGGAAATTTCAGAGACGCTTTTCCGTGTCTCCCACCCGCACATCCTCTCCACCCAGGGGTTAAAATGGGTACCTGTGAGGGTCACTCGCCGGTACTGCGGCTGCATGATTGCGCCATATGTTAGCAGTGCTCAATATTGTAGGCCAATGACTCAATGACCAGGGGAGTAAATGTACAGTCGGCTGAGCGGTCATTCGGACTGAAAGTAGACTATAACTAGGTACTTTACTTTTTTATATGCCCTGTAACCCTTTCCTCCATAAATACGCCTTTCTAAGCCTCTGTAATAACCACTTCTTGAAACCATTGTGATAAATAGAGCATTTGCTCCTATAGGAGCAAATGCTCTATTTATCACAATGCTTTCAAACTACAAAATTCTATAATTTTACTTTTCTCTAGTAAATGCTCCTTTTGGGTAGATTCATTCAAAGAGGTTGGGTCTAAAAATAGCCTACGGAGGAAAGGTTTAATGTCTATGCAAACAGAGTAAAACCAGAGTAGAGCCAAATAAAGGATAAAGTGTGTAACTGATTTGTGTTTAAGTATTGTCCCACACATTTACTTTTTATCGACTTGTTTTCCTCCTGCATTTCTATAACAAAAACATGTAACTATTCAATATTAAGTATGTATGTTCAATATATATTCATTTTCTGCAGCCAAAGACTTCATTCCTAGCGAATGGAAAGGAAACTACACATGCAAAGATGACAACATTGACGTCCATTTTGTAATGAACATCACAAAATCTCCATCCAACATTGGAACAGTTGGGACCCTTCTGATCCAGTTAGAGCATATCTCAGTCAAGGGAACTTTTGCCTCAACCTACAAAATCCTGACCCTACAGACCCCGGACCTGGTAGCGAGAGAAATTCTTGGCAGAAACTTTACAAATGTTGAACTGAATGGTCAGATTATGAGCTTGCAAATGACCTCAGACTCAACATGATTTATACATTTGGGCCTGTACATGTGTTTTTCTTCATTTTGCAGTATTTATAGACTGGTGCAATTCCCATGGCAGTTGTTACAGGTTTGGCAGGCAGAGGGACCAATTTGCATGCTGTTGTGAACCAGGTGAGTACTGGCATGCATGTGAATGGGACAATAGCATCTTGAATTTTGATTTTGAATGGCTTCAAGTATGTTTTTCCACATTACTAAACACAATTTATGATCAATTCCATTCCCTCATAGGCTATTTTTAGATCCAACTGCTTCGAATAAATCTACCGAAAAGGAGCATCAACCAGAGAAAATAATTTTTTTTAGAGTTTTGTAGTTTGAAACCATTGTGATAAATAGAGCATTTGCTCCTATAGGAGCAAATGCTCTATTTATCACAATGGTTTCACAAAGTGACTTTTACAGTGTTGTCAAAAGTCGTCAATATGAGAGAATGGGTTAAACAGTTTATTCTTTACATCACCATTTTATGCCTTTGCAAATAGAGAAGACCTAGATCAGAAAACTCCTGTAGGAGCTGTCTGATGGAGTCTGCTCTGCTTGCTTATAGAATTATATAGGTCTGGTTCTGCCATTTCTACCATAGCTAAAATTTACTGTGTTCATATATCTATATAAAAATTTGTCTAATTGATATAAATGATATACAATAAACTCCCAAAAAGTAGAACAAAACGATCCTGCAGTGTTGTGTTGACTATTTTTATTCACCAATGGTTTGGCCTTACAAAGACCTTCATCAGGGTGGAACAAAATGGAAACATGAATGATGTCATTATTGGTTTCATGAATATTTATGGAGTAAAATGTTAAGCTCCAGTGAAGTCATCTCAAGTCATTCAGTGTCTTGTCAAGATCTGAAAGTTTTGACACTCTGATTTGAAGAAGAAATGGAATACCAGTATGATAAGATTGTTTGTACATGTATATTGATAAGTCAATATCTTAACACTTTCCTTCATATAAATGCATCAAGCATTTACAAACAGAGTAGATGCAGATCAGACAGCTCCTATAGGAACCGTCTGATCAGGATCTGCTCTGTTTTCCAATGGAATTTGATAGATCTGTTTCTTTACTTTCTAAAATGGCTACAATGGTCCACCTTCCATATTTCATTATAACTATTTTGGCCATAAATATTCAGGTATTGAAATTTGAAATAAACATAAAACAGGGAAAGGGTTGAAGCTTTACTTGATAAAGATGCATATTTACACGTTTGCAGACAGACTAAACCCAGATCAGACAGTTCAAAATTTCTTAATTCTTTTGTTGTTTTACAAAACATTTGATCATCTTTACATGTATCTGTATGCCACTGTATCTAGACATTTGATTAATTGATTTAACATATTAACCTTTAGCCTGCTATGGGCGGATAAGTGATTACCTATGCAAACAGTTTGGATCCAAATTGTTTGACACCCTGATTGTATTTTGGTAGACAAATTAATTATTGCTTGAATTTTGAAAATGTAGTAGGTGAAACAATCGGTATAAATAATTTTCTTAGCAGGCTAAAGGTTAAACAATTATTTCACAGTTAATTTGTACTGATTTTATATATTTGATTTACTGTTATCTCTTAAATCGTCTTGGATTCTTAGCTAAAATTTCTTGAAATAAAGGGTTAAATAATGTTTTCTTGATAATTTTGCGGTTAAATTTGGGCTTTTCAGCTCTTTGATTTAAGTTTCTTTTCTGGATATTGCACAGTGTTCAAATGTTTGTGTATTTTTTCAGGTGTGAGTGGAAAATTCTGTGAAATTCTGCCTACCACATCTACAACTTCAACAACTACAACAACCACTAAGCCTACAACTTCAACATCAACTACAACTCAGGCACCGGCCACTGTGAAAATAAAGACGCCCACACATGCAAAAACAACTACCACTGTGGCATCAACTTCAACAAAAAAGCCTACTACACCATCTACCACTACTACAACAACAACCAAACCCACCACCACTACAACCATACCCACCACCACTACAACCATACCAACTACAACTACAACCATACCAACTACAACTACAACCACACCAACTACAACTACAACCACACCAACTACAACTACAACCACACCAACTACAACTACAACCACACCCACAACTACTACCACCACAACCACTACTACAACTACCAGACCTACTACAACTACAACTACCCCAACCACAACAACGTTCATTACAACTACGCTAGCCCCAACCTGTAGTGCCCACTTCACATGTGATGCCAATGGACAGCGGACATGCCTACCATGGTGGACTGGGGACAGGTGTAACAAGCCTTTAAATACTTGTCCAACAGCTAACAGTATGTTGTCTCTCAGTTTTATCATTCTAAACCTAGAGTACTAAATTCTTTGCAGAAACCCAGATAAGATACGTAAATTAAAACATTTTCAAGAATAGCTCCTTTATTTATCCACCATACCTTATGCTACGCACATAGTGTGGTCACAACATAGGGTTTGGTGGAGAAATGGTGATTTAAGTATCAGAATATGCACCTTTATATATTGCTCTGTCATTGTGAATAGGATCAGTGATTGATATAATACAGTAAAACCTCTCTATAATGACCACTAAATTACATCAAGTATTTTGTGTTAAATGCAGGTGGCTGCTTAAAGCAAGGTGAAAGTAAAACTGTCAAGGTTTCACTTTTACCTTGCTTTAAGCAGCCACCTGCCCTTAATACCAATTAATAAACACAATTTAGTCGCCGTTATAAAGAGGTTTTACTGTACTACCGACTTAGAATGTACATAATGGTAACTGATGTTGTGGTTGTAGGTGTAGTTTTAAGAGGATACAGTTCAAACACCTTACTTAATGACTATTCATAAGAAATAATGACTTTATGAATACAAATCAGTGGGCTTTTTATAACTGTATAAGAACTAAGGAATTTTCAGCCATTGCAGAAACTGTAAAGTTAGATCTGGATAGTTCTATTTGCACACAGAACAGACCCTGATCAGACAATTCCTAATTATGGATAAGAGATATAATTAGATTTCATATTTATTCGGGTACAGAGTCAAAATTGCTACATATTGAAATTAAGCTGTTGCAGTAGAAAAACATGATTAATGATGTGAAAATAGTGTAGATCCAGATTACCAGCTGCTTCAGAGATGAGGCATCTGATTAAGTTTGTCGTTATGGCTAATAGAATACTGCAGATGCACGTGAACACGAAAGGTCTGTAATCGCATGCAGTGATTCCTAGAGACACTTTTTCTCCTGGCTGTGCTATACTATAAATATGTTTGCTTCATACAGACGCTTTTTAACACCTTTGCAAACATAGTAGACCTAGATCAGAAGCTGTCTGATCAGTGTCTCCTCTGTTTGCTTATGGAATTATACAGATCTGATTCTACAGTTTCTGCCATGGCAAAAAAACCAACGTGATCATACTCCAATTTGGCTAATAAATATTCATGCTGACATTATTTCTTGCATGAATATTCATGCGGTACATGTATCATGTAAAGTCATAATATTCAGCAAAACAGCTTTGATCTAGTACAGAGGAGACATCAACTAACTCATCAGGATCCAATCATTTAACCCTCTGATCATGTTTCTGTCAAAAAGATTAATGAATCCATTGTGAGAGTTTAATTAGATGCCAATATTTGCAGATGATAGTTGTTTAACCCTATCCTCCATGAATATTCATGTAAGAAGTTATGATGCCATGAATATAAATTAGATTAATTTCTTATAATAGCGCATAGACACATGAAACTGTAGAATCATATATATATATTATATCAAAAGCAAACAGAGCAGACCCTGATCAGACGGCTCCTATAGGAGCCGTCTGATCTGGGTCTACTCTGTTTGCAAAGGCGTAAAGAGGCGTATTTATTGAGTAAAGGATTAGAGTGGTAAGATTCATATGTTGTCATGTCATCTACATTTCAGATCATCATGAGGAATTACAAACAGGTTTATGGCAGGGAACATACACCTGCAATTCAGTGCGCCAAAATATTCCATTTCAACTCAATATTGTCCAATCTGGGTCAGGTATTGGATTTGAAGGTCAGATGTTCAGTGAAGGTCAAAGCCTGCTTTTGAAGGGTACTTATGCTTCATATCTCCGCTCACTGACACTACAAAGTAGTCCAGGCATGTCCCTTGTTATTGATGGAACCAACCTGACTAGAATTGAGATCAACGGAAAACTTAACATCGCGGGGGATATTGCAGGTGTTCTTGTGTCGAGGAGTGACAATGGCTATCGGTCCACATGCTTGATGCAGATAAGCAAAGGTTTGTAAATTTGCTCAATACTAAGCCACAGTATTAAACCTGGATTCTATGAATATTCATGTAAAAATAATGGATATTAATCAGATGCATTTTTATAATGACATATAAACACAGAAAGTTTTGGCCATGGTAGAAACTGTAGAATCAGATCTATATTATTTCATTAGCAGATAGAGCAGATACAGATTGGGAAAAGGCTCCTACCAGAGCTGTCTGATCTGGGTCTACTCTGTTTGCAAAGATGTTAAAAGGTGTCTCCGTCAGATAAAGGGTCAAGTAGTTTCACTGCCAAAAGCAGATTCCTTTTTTAATAAACAAATTGTTTCCTTGGTTTTAATATTTCTTAACCCTTTACTTGATAGGGTCTGCTCTGCTTGCTTATGAAATAATATGGATGTGATTCTGCAGTTTCTACCATAGCCAAAACTGTCTGTGTTCATATGCCATTTAAAATTCATCTAACTGATATACATGATGTAATGATTTCACTAACATTCAAGAGGTAAAGGGTTGATCTCTAACATCAGGCAGTAATTGAAACAGTTATTTATATTTCAGATATATTTCAAATCTCAGAAGATAAAGCTATGCTATATACTGTTTGACGTATTAGATAAAAAAAAAACCCAACACACACCACCACTAGGATTCTCTGTATGTTTTTCAGAAACTAGAAAATAATGAAAATATTTTCATCTTGTATTGCTAATAATTGATAGATTTTCTTCCATTTTTTTTTTCAAAACCTATATATGTCCTTTTTCAGGCTCCTCTGGAGGAGGATGTGCCAGCACTGTTGCCACAACAACCAGTCAGCCAATCACATCGACTGTAGGTCACTTTAGTCCTGGTACTATTTACAGTGCTTATTTTGACCTGATAGATGATGAATACAGGGAGGACAGAGTTACAGATGTCATTGAAGATGCCTGGGTTGATGCTAATACAGGTATAGTAAAACTGCAATACAGAGTTGTAGGAGCTTTTTTGTTCCAGAAACTCTTAAATTACACGAATTACTCTCTTTCTAATGGTTTGTAAAGTTAAATAAATCTTATTTTTTACCATTTTTGATAACTTTTAACCCTTTCCTCCATAGGCATTTTATAGATCCAACCTCTTTGGATGCATCTACCGAAAAGGAACGTTAACTAGAGAAACGGAAATGTTTAGAATTTTGTAATTTGAAACCATTGTGATAAATAGAGCATTTGCTCCTATAGGAGCAAATGCTCTATTTATCACAATGGTTTCAACAGGTGACTTTTACAGAGGCGTAGAAAGGCGTATTTATGGAGGAAAGAGTTAAGTAGATTGACAGACTGACATAGTAGCAATTAGTGTAGACCCTGATGAAACTGCTCGTTCAGGTCTGTACTATTTGTCTAAGCTTGTTTATTTGTATATTTAGGGTAATTAAGTAATGCCTTTTTACTGATAGGATAACAATGCTACAGATAGACACATTTAGAAAATCAATGAAAATTGGTTTCCATACCTACTGAATATTCATTAACAAAACAGTTTTAAAGAAATTTGAAAAGATGAAGCATTGTAGACATTTTAGAAAGCAAAGAAACAGATCTATCAAATTCTGTTAGCAAACAGAGCAGACCCTGATCAGACGGCTCCTCTAGGAGCCGTCTGATCTGGGTCTACTCTGTTTGCAAATGCTTGAAAACACATTTATATGAGGGAAAGGGTTAATTCTGAGTGTGTGCATGCATGCATGCTGTCTGTGCATTTATCTTCTTCTCAACCTCTACCTGATGAATATAAAGTTAATGACTTTTTGACATTGGCACCTGAACACATGGGTGTTTTGGGCAATGGCATAAAGTGTAGAATCAAATCTGTATTAACTCTTTCCTCCATAGACTATTTTCAGACCCAACCTCTTTGAATGAATATACCCAAAAGGAGCATTTACTAGAGAACTTTTTTTTTTAGAATTTTGATATGTGATAAATAGGGCAAACCAAAAAATTTAAAGAAATGCACTCGTCCTGCACATTAGACAAAGAAGGGGAAAATCATGCAGGACGAGTGGACTTTTCGACCCCTGAATGAGTATTCATTTGTAAAGTGTTAACCGATTCCCTTATAGTCAGTTGAAATGTACAGTCGACTGAGTGGTCTTTCAGACTGAAAGTAGACTATAGCTCGTTACTTTACTTTTTTTACTTAAGTTATTGAAAGGAACTAATATGTCTAATCTGTTATACCAGGAAATGCAGACCTATCAGCAGATGTTACTGTAACAGATACAGCTAATATGATCGATCAGAATGGGTGAGTGTATTTTAGCCATTTTCCTGAGCTATATTCATTTAAATTGTAATGACTGAATATTAAATACATATAGCTGCATTTCTTAATGTTATGAATTAGAGATTTTTTACCACGGCAGAAATTGTAGAGTTAGATATATATTGTTATATTATTTCATAAGCAAACAGCAGACCCTGATCAGATACTTCTTACAGAATAAATTGATTTCAGTTCTTAGTTTTCATATTGTACAAAACTCAAACCCATTATTATCTAATGCATTTTAATGGAGTAAAGGGTTAATTTGAGACTGCAACTTTAGATTCCTGTTCTTTAATTAACCCTTAGCCTGCTTAGCAAATTATCTTTTTCTAGAGAAAAATTAATGTTCTGTTGTCAGTTTCTTTTTAAAGTTGTAATTACCAAGTTGCCATATGGTAAAACATTTACCTGTTATTTTAAGCCTTTCCCTGTTTAAATATTCATGTACTAAATTATGACATTATGAATATTAGAGAGTTGACTTTTTATAATGACATTTTTAATATTAGTGGAAACTGTAGAGTAAGATTTATTATAATTTCATTAGCAAACAGAGCAGACCCTGATAAGAAGGCTTGTACAGAACCAACTGAACTGGATCTACTCTGTTTGCAAAGGTGTTAAAAGGAGTTTATATGAAGTGAAAGATTAAGCTGTAAATGGAATGATTTCATTACAGATGTATCTGTATGTTCCAGATAACTTATTGTATCACTAATCTGGCATTGCTCTGACAATTTCTTTCTAATACTTTTATAACGTTTTCCCCCTTTATACATTCTGTATACAATGTCTTCTATTTCAGACTTGATGTTTTGAAAGTATCTTACAAAGTGAGGCTCTACAATGCAACAAACCCTTCTTCCATTAGAGAACCAACGTTTCAGCAACTGGATACTGCCCTTAAAAGACGTTACAATACCAGAGTCTTCCTTGGTTTGGCTTCTGCTCTGGTGGATCTTGATTACAGCTTCACATTCATGATTGAAGGACCCCCACTCACTCCAGAGAACATGGACTTACTTGTTGAAGGGATCTGCGATGCCTGGGCTGATAATAGCAGTATGTTGCTGTAAATTCAATTCAAAACTGCACATCTTAATTAGAATGTAGGAGTAAACCCTCTACTCTATGAATATTCATGTAAGAAATAATGACATTGTGAATATGAATTAGATTAATTATATAACGGTACACGAACATCTAGATTTTTGGCCATAGTAGACAGTAAATCATATCTATATTATTCCATAAGCAAACAGAACAGACCCTGATCAGATGGCTCCTACAGGATCTCAGTCTACTCTTGTTTGCAAAGGCATACAAAGGCTTATTTGTGGAGTAAAGGGTTAAAAGAATTGCCTCTTGTGTTATTGCCAATGAATTTAGGTAAATCTAACCACAAATTTAACATAGCTATCGTTAACTTTTTAGCTCACCAGAGCACAAAGTGCTCAGGGTGAGCTTTTGTGATCGCCAGATGTCTGTCGTCCGTCAGCGTGCGTCGTCTGTCGTCGGGCGTCAACAATTTGAACCTTTAAAAATCTTCTCCTCTGAATCTACAGGGTTCTCAGCTTTCATCTTTGGTACATAGCATCACCAATAGGTCCTCTACAAAAGTTATATAAATTATGCCCCTGGGGTCAAAATTGGCCCAGCCCCAGGGGTGGGAAGTTTTCAATAGAAACATATAGTAAAACTTTGAAAATCTTCTCCTCTGAAACCAGAAGGTTATTAGCTTTCATATTTGGCACAAAGCATCATGTTCAGGTCCTCTACAAAAGTTATATAAATTATGACCCTGGGGTCAAAATTGGCCCCGCCCCAGGGGTGGGCAGTTTTCAATAGAAACAAATAATGAAATCTTTGAAAATCTTCTCCTCTGAAACTGAAAGGCTCTCATCTTTCATATTTGGCACAGAGCAGCATATTCAGGTCCTCTACAAAAGTTATATAAATTAAGGCACTGGGGTCAAAATTGGCCCCGCCCAAGGGGTGGGCAGTTTCCAATAGAAATATATAGTGAAAACTTTGAAAATCTTCTCCTCTGAAACTAGAAGGTTCTCAGCTTTCATATTTGGCATTTAGCATCATGTTCAGGTCCTCTACAAAAGTTATATAAATTATGGCCCTGGGGTTAAAATTAGCCCCGCCCCAGGGGTGGGCAGTTTTCAATAGAAACAAATAGTGAAATCTTTGAAAATCTTCTCCTCTGAAACTGGAAGGCGCTTAGCTTTCATATTTGGCACAGATCATCATGTTCAGGTCCTCTACAAAAGTTATATAAATTATGCCCCTGGGGTCAAAATTGGGGCCGCCCCAGGGGTGGGAAGTTTTCAATAGAATCATATAGTAAACCTTTGAAAATCTTCTCCTTTGAAATCAGAAGTTTCTCAGCTTCATATTTGGCACATAGCATCATGTTCAGGTCCTCTACAAAAGTTATATTAATTATGCCCCTGGGGTCAAAATTGGCCCCGCCCCAGGGATGGGCAGTTTTCAATAGAAAAAATAGTGAAATCTTTGAAAATCTTCTCCTCTGAAACTGGAAGGCGCTCAGCTTTCATATTTGGCACATAGCATCATGTTCAGGTCCTCTACAAAAGTTATATTAATTATTGCCCTGGGGTCAAAATTGTCCCCGCCCCAGGGGTGGGCAGTTTTCAATAGAAACAAGTAGTGAAAACTTTGAAAATCTTCTTCTCTGAATCTGGAAAGTTCTCAGCTTTCATATTTGGCACATAGCATCATGTATAGGTCTTCTACAAAAGTTATATGAATTATGGCCCTGGGGTCAAAATTGGCCCCGCCCCAGGGGTGAGTATTTTTCAGCAGAAACATATAGGGAAAACTTTGAAAATCTTCTCCTCTGAAACTGAAAGGTTCTCAGCTTTAATATTTGGCTCATAGCATCATGTTCAAGTCCTGTACAAAAGTTATATATATTACGCCCCTGGGGTCAAAATTGGACTGCCCCAGGGCCGGCTAGTTTTCTATAGATACATATAGTGAAAACTTTGAAAATCTTCTCCTCTGATTGTCTGGTGAGCGCTTTAGGGCCATTCTGGCCCTCTTGTTATGTTTTTTGCAGAATGAATGAATTCAAGGATAGTTTATATTTCATTCATTATATTGACACTACCACCTTTTTATGCTGCTGCATACAGAATATGTAGAAGCTATTTGATCAGGGTCTGTTGACTAAAACATGTTACATGGTTCTCTATTGTTAGTTATGACATATATGTCTGCTACAGAGAAGACTGAGACATCAGCATGTGTGTTACCTTTAGTTAGTTGCTTGCTTTAAAGTATTTGTCATCTGAAAATACTGTTGATTGCTAGTCATCTTTTTCTCCTTAGATACAGTGAAACCTCTCTATAACGGCCACTTAATTGTGTTAATAAGTTGGTATTTCTGGCAGGTGGCTGCTTAAAGCAAGGTGAAAGTGAAACAGAACGCTCCTATAGGAGCGTTCTGTTTTACTTTCACCTTGCTTTAAGCAGCAACCTGCCTTTAACACAAAATACTTGATGTAATTTAGTGGTCGTTATAGAGAGGTTTCACTGTATTTGCCATAGAGCAAAAGTTGACTGCATTACATATGATGTGCGCATCTCTGTTCTGTCTATTTTACAGGCTTTACCGACTTCAATTGTTCTCATCCAAACACCACAGTCTTGGTTATGAAAACTGAAGAGATCATCGGGGACCAAGAGTAAGTATAATCTGACACAATGCAAGTTTTTACATGATAGAGATCCGTTTTGATGGCTTTGCAAACAGAGTAGACACAGATCAAATGATTCCTGTAGGAGCTGTTTGATCAGGGTATATTTGCTGATGAAATAATAAAGATATGATTCTACAATTTCTAAATGTAAAATATTTCTCTGTCTTTCATATTAATTGTTATTTTGAATCTGTTTTTACCATTTAGTTCTATCTTAGTTTTTGTCTTTTTAGGCATGAGATAACCAAGATCTACTATTTCATCACTATTAATGGCTCCTATGTTGATCCATCTGGAGTTGTATCCCCTGACATGGATGAGCTGGACTCCAGTATATATCTGAGGGTTAACGTGAAGCTGTATGATGGTTTCCTGCTCAGGAGATACAGACTTCGATATGAGCTATTTATTGAAGGCTTTGTGTACCAAGAGAGTAGAATCAACCTAACTCTTGCTATACAGAGTCAGTGGAAGGCGAGCAAAGCAGGTAAAATACTTGATATTGAGGACTGATACATGTGCAAAACTGTTATAACTATGGTAAAACCTCACTATAACAGCCACTAAATTGTGTTAATTAGTTGTATTTAGGGCAGGTGGCTGCTTAAAGCAAGGTGTAAGTAAAACAGAACACTCCTATAGGAGTGTTCTGTTTTACTTTCACCTTGCTTTAAGCAGCCACCTGCCTTTAACACAAAATACTTATGTAATTTAGTGGCCGTTATAGAGAGGTTTTACTATACAATCTTTTGATGATGTTTGCAAACAGTTTGGATCCAGATTAGATGCTGAGTAACTCTGCCTCTCATAGGGATCTATACTTTCTGATGCTCATTTCACATTTTTAATTTTTTTTTTTTTTTTTTTATTTAGATAAAAGTTGAGATGTCGCCTGTCATCATTGTTGTTAATTTCAACAATAGTATACCTTTTCCCTATCAAACCTCACATAGCTGTTCACCATTACATGGACTAGACTTTTCAAAGGGACCTTAACTTGCCCATGCTTATTTGATAAGCCATGTCCCTTTAAAATATTGTAACAGATGAGTGTTAGCATCTGAATGGCTGTCTGGGCCCTGGCCATCTGTCACATCTCTGATGTACATGTAGTATCTTATAAAGGTTCACTCTGTTTGTCACTTATCACAATCTGTAATAATTTGCCCTCAATATTTCCAAACAAAAAACATCTTTATTCATGTGATATCTAATCTGGGTTTACACTGTTTGCAATTAATTACCTCTTTCTTCAGGGAACATTTCAAATGATATCATATGATATCATAAAGTTTTATGGACGGTGAAGACCATGATATAGAGACATTTGTCATTTTTTCAAAGCCTGTTATTCAAAGTTTTGTTGCACTTTTGTTTATTTAACCCTTTCCCTGTTGTGTATTTAGGACAAATTTCAATACCACTACTGAATATTTATTAACAAAATAGTTGTACAGAAATATTGAAGGTGGAACATTGTATACATTTTAGAAAGCAAAGAAACAGATCTATCAAATCCTATTAGCAAACGGAGCAGACACTGATCAGACGGCTCCTCTAGGAGCCGTCTGATCTGGGTCTACTCTGTTTGCAAATGTGTGAAAACACGTTTATATGAGGTAAAGGGTTAACTCTTTACCTAATAGATATATCTTCTTTGAATGCCTTTACAAACAGATCATATATATCAGAATAGATGGCTCCAGTAGTAGTCTGATCAGTGTTTGCTCTTTTTGCTTTTGGATTCATATAGATCTGATTCTACAGTTTTTGTGATAGCCAAAACTTCCAGTAATCATAATTGTAAAAACTCTGCTGATATTTTTGCATAACATTGTTATTTCTTACATGAATATCCATGTATACATGTATCATTATATATATATATTTTTTGTTTCAGAATGTGCCAATAATCAGTGCATTGTTCATATACTGAGATTGGAGAAATACTACCTGAATGGCGGGTATGTTTAGTTGTGATTGATAAAGTACAAGTATTTTTTATTGTTTGTCTACAGGATCACTTGTGTTGCAAATAGTTTTCTTCGATTTTTTTCCAAAAATGTTAATTGGTCCCTCGTGTTTGTATTTAAGCCTTTGCTCCATAAATACACCTTTCTACATCTTTGCAAACCCAGACCCAGAAAAGATGGCTTCTGTAGGAGCCGTCTGACCATAGTCTGCTCTACTAGCTCTTGATACAATTAAGATATAAATTTACAGTTTCTGCCATGGCCGAAAATTCCTGTGCCTATGTCAGATTATAATTAATATTCATGATGTCATTATTTCTGACATGAATATTCCTAAAGTAAAGGGTTAATTATGTAAAGTCAAGAACATTACACAACAGTCTCTGAACATTTTTCTGGATTATGTATATTCTTTAAAAAATTGAATAAAGGGATACTAATTTACAGAAAAAAAAATATGTTTCTTAGCCCTTTATACCATAGATATGCCTTTTAACCCTTTCCCTGTTCTATATTTATTCAAAATTTCAATACCTACTGAATATTCATGGTCAAATTAGTATGTAGTAAATACTGTGAACTTGTGTTATTCTTTATTATTATGCTGATTTTTTATAGTATTATATCTTATTATTTCAGGATGGAAGTAACAGGTGTTATTTATTATGTTCACATTGGTGTGGATCTCTTAGGCCCAGTGCTTCTGTCACCACCCAGCTCACAGGATCTTCAACAAGCTCTGCAGTACTCGGGCATTTCGAAATACAACTACATTGTGTACATAGCTCATTCTGGAGACAAGATTTACAGGGCTAGACATGGCTGGGAGGTGAAGTTCAGGAACCTGATTGACCCACGGAATGTGCCAGAGCTGCGCTTCCAAATTCAGAATGCAATTTTGAGTAAAAACTTTGGTAAGTTTTTAGAATTCTGAGTGAAAACTTTGGTAAATCTAGAACAAGGACAAGGGCTGGAACTTTTTTGTTTAATATGTTTAATGTTTTTCATCTTGATATGCGTCCCGTTATGTTTTGTCTTGTGGCTGTACCATTTCTTGTTTGATGGTGTTTGGTGTGGTGTCATTTCGTATGTGGCTCTCCCTGTTCGACTTTTTTTTCCATATTAGCTGTATCCTTTTAATTAGACTTCTCAGGATGTTTCTTTTTTTAATTCAAGTGGTATTCAAGATTTGTTTTTTCAGTGGACAAGTGTCACAATAAAAAACAAAGTGTACACTTTTTTGTTAATAATGTAGACCATAGGCTGCCACATTGGAAATGACATCTGATCAGGATCTACACGGGATGCAACTATAAAGGACACAACAGTGCTGTTTCAAAAAAGTGACATAAGTTTTGATCAGCTACCACATTTCAGAATGATAGTTGATCTGATTCGATATTATTTGCAAATGCCCATTGGCATTTTTGTCATTGGACACTGTCCACCCTCTTGATTATGTTAAGGAAAAATGAATGCATATTTACAGGGAGACTTGATATAAAGTAGCCTGGAATTTGTGACTGCATATGGTAGAGAAGGTCTTATTTTCTTAAACTTTTCCTTCCTTGAGGAGCCTTTTGATTCCTTTTCAAACAGAGTGGCCAAATATCATATGGCTTCAGAAGCTATCTGATCAGGGTTTGCTCTATTTGCTTATAGAATGGTATAGATCTGATTCTACTGTTTCTGCAATGGTCAAACATTCCCTATTTCATAATTAGAAAATAGTTAACCCTTCGCTTGCTATTCGCGTCAATATACCTATCTGTAAATAGTGAAGACCCAGATGAGACAGCTCCTGCAGGAGCTGTCTCATCAGGGTCTTCACTATTTACAAGTTGATTGTGCAACCAGTGCACTCCACAGCAGTGATTGCACAGCGAAATACGTGTACACAGTGAAGATATATGTAATTATACAGCAGGGCATGGATAAAGAAGGAGAAATGTA